>VXAC01001272.1:157807-180627 GCA_013399225.1 Rhipidura dahli | reverse complement strand
GGGAGCTCATCCTGGAGAAGAGGCGGCTCAGGGGGACTTCTCACTCTCGGCAGCTCTGTGACAGGAGGGTGCAACCGGGTGGGGGCCGGGCTCTGCTCCCAGGGAACAAGGCTCATTGAAGTCCAACTCCTGTCTCTGCCCAGGACAGCCCCAAGAATACCACCATGTGCCTGAGGGTGTTATGCAAACAATCCTTGATCTGTATCAGGCTCAGTGCTGCAACCAGTTCCCTGGGTAGCCTGTTCAGTGCCCAACACCCTCTGGGGAAAGAACCCTTTTTCTAATATCCAGCCTAAACCTCCCCTGACACAACTTCAGGCCATTCCCTCGGGTCCTGTCGCTGGTCACGGGCAAGGAGAAGAGATGAGTGCCTGCCCTTCCTCTTCCCCTCACAAGGAAGCTGCAGAATGCAAGGAGGTCTCCCCTCAGTCTTCTCCAGCTGAACAGACCAAGTGCCCTCAGCCAGTCCTCAGATGGCTTCCCCTTGAGGCCCTTTGCCATCTTCATAGCCGTGCCCTGGACACTCTCCAATTGCTTTATATCTTTCTTCTGTTTTGGCACCCAAAGCTGCACACATGTCGCTGAGGATACAGGGCCACCAGCATCCTTTGGGTGCACCCATGCATGCACCATCACATGGCTGATGGTTAGCAATTTCTCTTCACTCAAAGCCACCCGAAGACATTTTGCTGATATCAGGCTGGAAGGTGTTGTGTCTTCACCAAAGGCTCCAAGGCTACAGAGAGAGTCAGACACCCAAAATCTGTGAGTCTAAAAATTCTGTTATTGAAGAAAAAAGCCAGGGCATTGCCAGGGATGGACACTGGGAAAAAGGCACCTGTGACACTGCATTTACAAAACACGTATAAAATATCAAAAAAGTTGGGAACCCCTGCTGCAGCCAAGTAACAGTATCAGAACAACCTGCGTAGGCAGAGCGTTCCTGTGTTGATTGAAATCAAGCCAGGTCAATGGGATTAACAGGCTCCTCCTAGGAATGTACCAAGGAAACTCCGCATGACTGTGGGCAGGCTGAGCCTCCTCTCTGTTCAGTTCCATCAGCAGGGGGATGGCCTTGGGCACGGCCTCTGCCAGCAGAGGCACGGTCATCCTGCTAGAACACTGCCAGTGCAGTTCTCTGATCCCCATAGAAAGCCTCTCATCTAATCTTGGGCCAAAATTTGTGCTGTTTCAGTTTAAGATCTGGCAGAGGTAGCCCCCAATTCAGGCAAGTGTTAGAACCCCAGTTAAAGCATTCACCTGAACCATCCAGCTGGAAACTCCACATGCAGCACCAACAAATGGATACCTGTCCAGGGGCAGGGCCTTGGGCACTCCCTGGAGAACTTGATAAATTCTGTGTTTCAGGAGGGATTGCTGCCTGGGTGCCATGCTGCCTGGCCAGCCTGCATTTGCTACCACCACAAAGCAGATTTTGGTAAGAAACATCTGGCATGAAGCTGCAGTTTAAACGTGCCTCACCTGCTGGGGTCTGCTCTCATCTCTGGTCAATAGCACTGCTGCACATGAGCAGCCCAGCACCTCATGAACATTAGTGTGGCACAATGCACAATAAACATTCTCAAGGCTGCATTAAATACTAACTTGACATCTTTTTGTCAAGAAAAGTGACAAACAAAACACGAATACTGACGATGTGGGCATCAGGATGAAGATGAGTTACATACAACAGCTCCTGTGATGTGCAGTGGGCTTATACTATAATAATTTTTAGACACAACTGAAGTTTCCTCAGGTGTTTGAGAGGGTAAAACAGCCATTCCCAGCTCACCCACCTCGCCTTTCTTCCATGCTTTGATCAGCAGAGGCTTGGATAAACAGATGGGCACTTGGGTCAGTCACTCACTCCAGCATCTGCACTCACTCCACTTAGCCAGGCACCGTGAGGCACATCAACTGTGCAGCCTGGACACAGACACTGATGGATCTATTTACACCCTATCCCACAGTTAGAGCTTTTTGTCTCTGCAGTCTGAAGAATTGGAGATTAAGTGGTTTAATTTGGATGTAAGGTTGGAGCTTCACAGAGGAAGGCAGTGTCCAGAGCAGCAGAACAGGGCTGAACTGCTACAAGCCTACCCTGGAGAGAAGTGTGTGCGGCCCCATCCCTCCCCTCTCCAAGATGGAGCTGTCTCCAGCTCTGCCAGACTTCAGGCAAAGTTAGGACCCACAGATTAAAAGTCTCCTAATACTGAACTTCTCTGAAATTTGGAAGAGCCAGCAAGACACACTTAGGAGAGAACATTCACCTATCCTTACACAACAGGGAAGAGTGAGACAGGAGCAATGGGAAGCTTTTAGAGAGCTATTTTCAGCCTTTCCTGGCCAATTGAAAAGCTTTACAAATTGCAAGTGAGGGTTGTGCCACAAAAGCTTCCTCAGTGTCAGTCCTGTCTCCCAGGAGAGCACAGGTTGGAGAGGTGCATTTCAAAGGGCAGCAGCTGTGCCAGCTGCCAAACAGGGATGGCTTCCATTTAGGATGAATCATCCACCAGACTTTATCACAGCATCCAAGGGCTGTCTTCTAAATCATTATCTTCTGATACAAGGCACTGCAGTCCCTGGCCTGGTGCTCAGAGCTTCAGCAGGAGATGTCAAGATGAAAAGCAAAGGTTTTGGATAAGTCACGTGGGATCTACAGCAAAAATGCGAACCAGTTCCAGATGTCCAGTTCTAAAGGCAAAGCATCTGCCTTAAAGCCATCTTTTGTGTCCAGCAGGACAGTTCCTTACATTTACTGCCTTATCATCATGGAGAAATTGAACCCAACACCAGCTGCCAGTCACCAGCAGCAGTTTCTTAGAGAGCAAAACTTCCATGTCAGATATTCAGATCTCTCTTTCATAGTCAAGGGCTGTTTTCTATCTGGTTATTGTACAATGGGAAGATTCCTGTTCTCAGTGAGAAACCAAGTGAAATGTCAGGAGGAATATGCCTGCATGTTTAGCATTGAATATAAATATGCATGAAACCCCAAGGCTGAGTCCCTTCCTCTGAGAAGATGTTAATAAAACTTTACCCTTCAGCTCACAAGCCTGAAAACAGATGAATAACAGCCACATCCTGGTAAGCTCTGGAAAATTTCGTAACAGAAACAGAAGAACCTTCTGGGCACTCTTTCTTTAAAACATGAAGGGAAAAAAAATAGTGGTTTTTCAGTAAGACCAGGAATGTCCTCCTTCCACAGTCTGGCTGCTCGTGCTCTGCGCTCTGATGTGTGGCAGCCTGGGAGAGCTGCTCCCTCCTCCTGAGCCAGGGTCAGGTCTGTTCTGTGGCAAAGAGGAATTTCTGCAGTTGCAGCACACAAGTCCGAGTGCCCCAGCTGCGTCCCAGAGGGGTGGTGTTATCCCCTGAGGGAACACGTGTGTCTGACAGCCCAGGGCTGGGCACAGCTGAGATTTACACCTGCACAAGGCAGGAGCTTTCCTCTCCTTGCTGGGGCTGCTTGTGTGTGCCCAGGGGATGAGTGTGGGTGCTCCCTGCTTCTGAGGAACTGCGTGGCCATGTGTGCTGGGAGCTAAATCTTAATGCACTTGTGCTTGGTTTCAATATATTGCAGCATATCTAGAAGACCCTGAGTTCTTCAGCACAGGGACATGTCTCATCTGAAATGAAATTTCACCTTAGGTGCTATTTTAATAAGAAGAAGATCAATCATTTCTATGAATCTGCAGTGAAATTACTGAAAACTCTTTGGTGTGTGAAGCTACAGACCAGCACACCTATTGCGTTCCCATTCCTCAAAGCAGAATTCACTGAATTCACACCAGAATTCACACAGCCTTTTTTTTTTACTAAATTAATCTGGGGTCCTTTGAGGGGATTGGCTGTTAATACATTCTCCCTCCTGCAGAAATTAAACATTAGAATTTCTCCACCCCAGTGAATTGCAAAGAAACAAAGGCATAAAACACAGACACCTCCACCTATGTTAAGCTGGTGTTGAAGAGGAATGCAATGCATTTTTGAGTGGAAGGAGAGGACAGGAGTTCATGAGTAGTTCCTGGAGCCAAAAATCCTGTTAAATCCTATTTATCCAGCAAATACTCTGAAGCAACACATCTGACCCAGAGACTGACTGTGCTAGAAACAAGGGCAGCTGTCAAGGTTGCAGATGGAAGCAGCAGCTCTGCAGGGATGGGGGCTGGGGGTGCTCAGAGACAGAAATGGTCCATGTGTAAGGGGCAAACTCCAGCAGCTTGATGTGAGATTGGAGGAAAAAACTCCTTCCCATGGTCACAGCTGAGGCATCTGATGGTACTTCAGACTGGGGCCACTGCACTGCTGCACAGACTTTAGGGCTTTCCTTTAAAAAGAGGAAGGAAACTGCTCCCTTTAGGGGTGGGGAGCAACTCTTAGGGAACTTCACAGCTGTGGCAAGTGGCAATGCCCCCCTCGACTCACGTCTCACATGGCTCTCTGCTTGCTCAGCCTTTTGTGGGGACTGTGCACCCCAGCACCTGCTGGCAGGGCCAAAGGGAGCAAACAGAGCTCAGGACAGGGCCCAGCACAGGGCTCAGGTCCAGGCTCATGTCAGGGTCAGGTCAAGGCTCAGGTCAGGGCGTTGTGCTGGCCAAAGGATGCTTTGGCTGCACGTCCCCTCGGACTCTGCTCCCCCTCCTCCCAGGTCCTGTGCTGCACTGGGAGCCTGTGATTCACCAACTGCCTTGTCTGGGGCCTCTCTCTGACTCCCTACAGGGAAATGAGTCAGGCTAATGAATGGGGAGAAAAAAGAAGTAATAAGTGAGAAGAGGTACTTCCCTGAAACTCTCTGTGAGCCTGAAGGGAGAAATTTAACAAACCTACCCAGGACTGAGTCCCTTCCTTCCCCTGAACCTTCCCTGCACCCAGGGCTGGCACAGCTGGGATGAGGGTGGTGGATGCACAGCTGGCACGGTCAACAGGCGCAAGGCAGTGCTGGCCAGCCTGCACCAGGAGAGAGTGGAAAACTACAGAACAATGTGAAGAGCTTTCTACAGCCCCAAGGAGGCCAATGAGGCAATCTTTAAAGCTGTGTTACTATAGCAGCCCTGATGGTAATTTACCAGTACCATCTCCTTTTCTCTTCTTCACACCCTTTTCACAACAAAAAAATGAGATTAGGCTCATCTTCCCCAATTACCTCGCCATGTTCCCTCACAGCCCTCAGCTAACAGCTTTCCAGAAAAAGCCCCACAACATCTCAGTGCAGCCCAGAGCCCCTCTTGTTCTCCCCTAGAGCTGTGAGGAAAACAGCCTGTACCAGGAGCATCCTGTGGGGATGGGGAGGATGGCGTAGGGGAAGACAGTGGCACTTGCACCGCGGTGCCTCTGCCGTGCCAGCTGCAGCTCAGGCAGGAGCTTATGTGTGAGCAGGAAGGAAGTTTTGCTGGAAGTGTGGGCAGGAAACACTTCTCTGTCTCAAACCCCATGAACCTTTGGGATTAGGAGTAAAGGCACAGAGCAGTGCCAGATTGCCACTCTCTGGTTTTGCCTGTGATAATCTGTTAAACTTCCCTGTCCAAGGCCAGGTTGGACGGGGCTTGGAGCAACCTGGTCTAGTGGAAGGTGTCCCTACCCATGGCAGGGGATGGGACTAGGTGATCTTAAAGGTCCCTTCCAACCCAAACCATTCTGTTACTTTATGATTATAGGATAGTATGTTCTTCCCTGGAGAGAAGAATGAAGTCTGGTCCTGCCTTGGAGGCTTGAGGACTGCAGAGGAGAGGTTTTGGGGTGTGGTCCCACTTGAGAAAGCTCAGAGAATATTTAATGCCTGTTAGAAAGCAGGTGCTGGGTGCCCCATTCCCTGTTGCTGCCTGCTCTGAAGGACACCCCATGCCAGCTCACGCCTGCCTGATGCCATGTGGGGCAAAATGGAGGATCAAGGTCCTTAGGAACCCTCAGCCAGGGCAGTGAGGCTGCAGCCCCTCGTCTGCCCACTGTTCCAGCAGCAGGGCTCTCTTGTGGCACACTGTTGGATTTTTCTGTGCTGATAGCACTGTGAGTGAGGAGCAGAAGCCCTGAGTAAAACTCCACTCAGGACAATCAATGCAGATCTGGTGCAGGTCAGCCTGACCCAGGCTGCTTCAACCACTGCACCATCCTCCTTTCACACTGGACCTGAGCAGCACCCAGAGCCAGCCCCTTACTGTCTCCCGCCCTCCTGTCTCTTTCCATGAGCCTGCTGAAGATCTCTGTGGCAGAGCTGGTATTCAACATGCTCTTTCTTCCTCAGTACTCTTCCTTTCTTCTGCACCAGAGGGGCGATGGCAGCTCTCCCTGCTCTGTTGGTGGTGCCTGAGGAAGAAAGAGTGCTCCCACTGTGCTTCCTGCACAAATCAACCTAATTACTGTTCCAGTGGGAGCTAATGAGCTTAAAGCTTTCATGGCCAGCGCCTCCTTCCCTCACTGTGGGAGAGCAGCTTCAGCTGGGCCTGTCCTTATCTGAAGAGCTTTGATGGTGGTGGAGGAACAGGAGGAATAATCCTTGGGGGTCAGCAGAGCATCATTGGTGCTGTTGAGGCTGCTGAGCACAGAGCTGTTAGTCCTGGGCAGGGCTCTCGGTGTGCTTGAAAGCCTTGCCTTGGCAATGAGACCCCTGATGGGGGGGTCTGGGGGCTCACTGCTGCAGAGACCTTCCTGTTCCCAGCCCTGTGTCCTGCAGCACCATGTGGACATCCCATGGATGTCACAAACCCCTTCCCCACACTGCTGACATGGTTGGCAGCACGTCTGTGGGGCTGTACAGGCTGCTGGGATGTGAAACCCCTGTGATGGAGGGAGACACCAGCCAGTGGTGCTCACGGTGACATCTCTGGGTGCACGGGGGTCTGGCTACTTGCCCATGCTGGCTGTCCCCAGACTAGCTCTTCTGAGGAAGGCCAACCCATTCCCATCACTAAACAAAGCCACAGAATCATAAAACTACAGAAAGGTTTGGGTTGGAAAGGACCTTGAAGATCACCTCTTTCTACCCCCCTGAAACCTTCCACCATCCCACGTTGCTCCCAGTCCCATCCAACCTGGCCTTGAACACTTTCAGGGATCCAGGGGTAGCCACAGCTTCTCTGGGCAGCCTGTGCCAGGGCCTCACCAGCCTCAGCACAAGCAGCTTCTCCTGGTGCTTGTCTGCCCAGTGTCAGCTGTGCCTCTCTGTCACCACAGGGTGAGCCAGGTGGAGCTGAGGGCCCCGTTGTGTGCAGTGCTGCCACGGATCAGCAGCACAGTCCAGTGCCAGGGTCTGGGGTCCCAGCTGCCATCGTGCTCCCCTTTCAGTGCAGCCCCTCCCCCCCAGCCCTGCAGCACGAACCCGCCTGGGCTCTGGGCTGCCTGCCGTGACTCACACGTGTGCACAGAATGTGCTGCACAGAGGCAATAATGCCATTTTTTAAACTATGATTGGTTTCCCAATTTCAAAAAAACCGTCTGGCAGGCTGGGCCCCCTTCCAAGGTTCCCTGGAAATATGAAGATGTCAAAAAGGTGCTGCTGGCAGAGGTGCCGAGCCAAGATCTAGCCCATTGCTCAGTCCAGCGCTGGCTGGTGCTGCCTAAAGTACAGTCAAACCCACAGGCCCAGCTCGCTCACAGACCCAGGGCTCAGGAACTTATGTCTGAATTCCAGCTTGGCTGGCTCACCCCACACAGCCCAGCTTATTTTCAAGCCAACCCCAGTTTATCCTTGCTTCCGGGCCTGAGATGTTGTGCAATGTTAGGCAGCGTGTGCTGCCACGCTCCTCCCACCCTCACGGATGTGTTTTGGGACTGAGTGAGGTGATTGCTGTACACAGAAGAAAGGTGGGAGCGATGCTCACAGAAGGTGGGTGAGGAAAGAAGGACGTGAAAACTTCAGGTGAAAGCTCCAGCCATATCTGTCCTCCAGCTGTTCAGCAGATTATTTATTATCTTTATTAGCCCTGTGTTAAATTACCCTTTTCCTTTAATTTTTCAATAGGTTTATTGTTTCATTTGTCTGGCTTATCTTTAAAAATGACTTCTTTTAAAAGCAAAGCTTTCAGGAGAGACTGGCATGAAAGAGCATCTATCCCCAGCACGGGCACAGGGCAGTGCCAGAGGACTAGGTGCCCTCTGCACTAATGCAGTCTGGGCAGCATGGCAGAGCTCCCTTGGCCAGGCACCTGGTGCAGGTGGGAGCACATTTCTTCCCTGAGCCTGATTTCATCGATTAAAAACCAACGCATTAAAACAAGAATGAGAAACACAAAGTGCCACCATAGCTGAACCTTTCTTTGCAGACATGCTGCCCTCAGTGCCTGACGGAGCAAATAGATCTTTTATCAAGTTCTCAAGTAAAAAAAAATTTCACTTGTTCTGTGATGAGGTGCTGGCTCTGAGGCTGAAGGACCCTGAAGGGCCACATGTCCTCACAGCGTCGTCTGGTCAGCGGGGGACAAGGGGTGAATTGCAGCTGTGGGGATGAACCAGGGGAGAGAAAGGGCTCCTCATGCAGGTGAGAGCTCAGGCCTTTGGGGTTTGAGAGGGGAACAGATGCCAGTTTACACTTCTGCATGGATTTAGAACCGTGGAATCGCAGATTGGTTTTGGTTGGAAGGGACCTTAAAACTCAGCTCATTCCTACCCCCTGCCATGAACAGGGACACCTCCCACTGTCCCAGGGTGCTCCAAGCCCTGTCCAACCTGGCCTTGGAAACTTCCAGGGTTCCAGGGGCAGCCACAGCTGCTCTGGGCAACCTGTGCCAGGGCCTGCCCACCCTCACAGGGGAGAATTCCCCCCAATACCTAACCTAAACTTACTCTGAATTCAGCTTAAAGCCATCAATGCACATGGTAGGTGTGGGCAGCCACCTCTGCCAGGGGGATGCGCCCTGTGTTCCCCTGGCTCAGAGCAGAGGAGCTGCAAGGATGGTGCCAGAGCCTGGCAAGGGGTGGTGGAGCAGCGAAGGCACCTGCAAGACGGGGATGCAGACACTGCTGGGAGCACTGGCACTGCCCACAGCGCTGGCACTGCCCGGAGCATTGGCATTCCAGAAGTGCTGGCACCCTTGGAGCGCTGGCCCTGCAGAACTGATGGCACCCTGGGAGCAATGGCACTGCCAGGACCGATGGCACCCGGGAGCGATGGCATTGCCAGGACCGGTGGCACCCGGGAGCGATGGCACTGCCAGGACCGGTGGCACCCGGGGCATTCGGCGGGCGCGGGCCGTTCAGGCCGGGCCGGGCCGTGTCGGTGACTCAGAGCCGCTGTCTGTCCCTGGCCGTGACTCAGCTCTCCCTGCCCCGCTCTCACACAGCTCTAACGCCATCCCGGCTGCTCGCCCGGGGGCCGGGTTTGCCCCCAGCGCGGGGTCGGGGCCGTCGCCCACCCCCGGGGCAGCGGCGGCACAAGGCTGCGGACACCGGCCGGAGCCTCCGGCCAGCGGGCCTCGGCTGAAAGGCCAAAGGTAGAACGGGGCACGGTTAAAATGCCATTAAATGAGAACAGGTCCAGACCCTGCTGAGCCCGGGTTTGTGCCTCTGTGAATGCGGCAGGGGGAAGGGAAAGCCCCGGCCCTCCCTCCGCAGCTCAAATCTGTATCTGGGTCTGCACGGCTCCGGGTGAGGCACCGCAGCGCGCTGGAGACACACTGCTGGAGTATCCTTGAGGCTTTGCAGCAGAGAACGTGCTGCCTCTTTCACTGAGCACCACCAGCCTCACAAAAAGGTTCATGTGGGCTCTTCCAGCTGTTTTCTTGGAGCTCTTGACTGTAAAGGTGGACATTTTTGCCTTGGGTTTTGGCTTGCTCCTTCCCTCTCCCCAGAGACGCCTCCAGAGCCACTCTTGAGCCATGCAGGGACTTGCTGATGCATGTGCTGGGCTTTCCTGCTCTCTCTCCTGGGCACTGCTCTGACCTCTTTGGGGAGGAAATACCTTTTCCCCACCAATTTCTCCTTCACAGCTCTCCCTCTTATCACAGTAATTTTGCACCCTTCCTACACATGCCTCAGTTTCTCTGGTGATGGATGCTGTGTTCTCTGAATGGAATCTCACTGGCATCTCAGCCAAGCTCCTTGCAGAGCAGAAAGTGTGGCCTTGGAGAGAGCCATTTTGCATGCAAAACAAACCCAGGATTTTGACTGTGTACCCCCAAAATGCTGCAGCGCTGCTTTGCTGCAGTGCCTGTGGCTGCAAGTGAGCACGCAGAGTAGTAATGGCCCAGAGACTCCTCTGGGGAGCTGCTATCCCAACAGACCAATTCTGTGAGAATCCCGCTGAGGAATATTGAATAAGAACAGGATTTTTGACACTGCACAGCCTCTTCCTGCTAATATTCCCACAGGAGATGGTGTAGGTTACTACACTTAGAAGAAACGTGTGTATCTCCCAGTGGGTCTGCAACAATGGATGCACAGGGTGCAGCCACAGAGTAGGGTGATGATCCCATCCCAAGAGCTTCCCATCCAAATCAACCAGCAGGTGCAGCCTGTGGACAGAGGAAGCAGGAAACAGCCGGGATTTGGTCCAGATCAGCACATGCAACCTGAGAGCAACCATCCCCATCTCCATGGCTTGAAGATTGCAAGAAAGATTGGCTGCAAGAGAGGCAATGCTGGGAAAAGGTCTGAAGAACAACAGGATCGGTCTGTGGCTCTGTCCAGGGGTGTTCTCCAGAAAAAAGGGGACAAAAAGTCCAGAAAGTATTTCCTTCAGAGCCTCACCAGGAGGCCTTGAATGGGTGGCTCTGTCCAGAAGCAGCCTGGACACAAAAATAAGAGTTCCCACCACCATGTGCAATGACAAAAGCTCTGAAGTCCCCAGGCCAAGGGAGACGGTGCCCCAGGTCCTCCAGGGGCCCAGCTCACTGCCTGCTGCCCACACAGCAGGCAGCCCTTGCATGCTGGGGAGTGCCCTTGGATGGGACCTCTCTTCAAATTGCCAGCTCTCCCCAAAATGTCAGTCTGAGGCCTTTTGGGATGTGATGTTTTGGAAATAGTCTTCAGATTGATGAAATCTCTTTGCCCTATTTTTATCTCCTGTTTACAGGCCAGAGGCTGTTCATTGCTTCATGCTCCTCTGTCCCTCATTTCCACTTTTCATGATTTATTACTTCATTTTTATTTGATTTAGCCTATATTTTCTGCTGGAAGGCTGGTCATAGAGTTCAGTGCCTTCTCAGCCTTTTCAGCACTGCTTCCTCTAGTTAAGACTGTCCCTTAATATTGAGGTTAATGCATCCTTAGAGGATGAGCTGACAGCTGTCTGTGTCACATCAGCACACAGCGTGGTTCTGTCCCTCAGCCCAGGCAAGGTGTTTTCCAGGTGTCTTCCATGAGGTTTCCAGACATCTACCAGCCCCACTGGAGTTACTCTTCCAACGTCCTCTGAATGTCCAGAAACCCCAGAGAAATGCCCCGGCATACCCAGTCCCAACAAATCCAACTGATTCTGGTGATCAGCAATAGGACCTGAGCTGGGAGGGGTGTTTAGGATGCGTACCAGAAAAAGGTTCTTCCCCCAGAGGGTGCTGGGCACTGCCCAGGCTCCCCAGGGATGGCCGCGGCCCCGAGGCTGCCAGAGCTCCAGGAGCGTTTGGACAGCGCTGCCAGGGATGCCCAGGGTGGGGTTGTTGGGGTGTCTGTGCAGGGCCAGGAGCTGGGCTGGATGATCCCTGTAGGTCCCTTCCAGCTCAGGCTGCACCTCATGCCATGGATGCCCCTTCAGATCTAGGTTACTGTCTGCACAGGGGTTTAGCCTTCAGTTGGGAACCCTTTTAAATCCGATCTGTGCATGAGGTTACTAACTTTTTCTTGTTCTTCTTGTAGTAAATATGAAAATTCCCATTCCCTATAATGGCACTATGACATTTGGTCTGAACAGATTGGATTTAAGTCTGTGCAATGCCCCAGCACTTGGAGCTCTCCACTGGTCAGTTCTAACCAGCCTTTAGGAAAAAACATTCACTTCCTGTATATTCTGCCACTGAAGGCTGTTCCTGCTCTTGTAAAGGTCTGCAAAAAAAAAAAAAAAAAAAAGGAGCCAACAAAGCTACAGGCAACAGAGTGTTGTGAAGGGGATTTTTTGCTAATGAGAGAGCAGAAGGAACATCAGTGAAGCTGGAAGGCATGAAATGGAAAAGTGATGAAAACAGTCTGCTGACACCTGGCCCCGCTCACTCCGTTCCCTGCCACAGGTTATTGCAGGAGGGCATATTCAGCAGAACTCCCCCAGAATAATGCTGACCTGGACATGGGGAGCTGCAGAGGTGCTGCAGGACTTCTACTGCCAACAGCAAATTGTACAACTTTCTGATTTCTTTCTGAGTGCAAAATGTCTCAGGCTGAGGAGGAGGCACAGGAGAGCAATTGACAGGGGAGTAAACCTGAGTGTGCCTCCAGATCTGAGCTTTCTTCAGTTGATTAAACCTTCAAATGCCTCTTAAAGCATCAGATCTCCTGGCAGACACCCTGAGAGGCTGGGGTTTAGCTCCTGTGCTTGGTTCCTGCATCTTGTGGTTGGTTTAACTTGAGAACTTCTCCATGCTGGCTTCAAAGTGCTTGCTGGGAGAGCCAGGAACAGGATAAACACATGTGCAAGCACAGACTGAGCTGTCTAAACACTGCGCCCTAAGAGAGGGCAAAGCTGGNAACACTGCGCCCTAAGAGAGGGCAAAGCTGGCACCTGGGGACACCTGGGGACACCTGGGGACACCTGGGGACATGTGGGATGTGGCACAGAGCCCAAGGCAGAAGGCAGAGACACATAAGGGGCTTTAGGGGGCTGCCAAAGTGGGACCCTTGGATCCCATCCCTGGTATTTTCCATGAGCACTGCACAAATCCTGGGCAGCAGAACCCCCCTGGGCCGTGCTCAGCACCAGCCAGCCAGGCAGAGGCCCAGCCACTCCTGACAACACATCCAGGTTTCCCCTCACCCCAGCAGACTTTGGGGACAGTAAAAACCAGCCTGGCTCAGGGCAGCCCTGCACTGATGTACTGCAGAATTAAATCACAATGGTAAGGCTCTTGACTCCTCCTCATGATCCTGTCCTACCCTGATATGGTCTCATCCAAAAATTAAATGCTTATATTTAACAGCTTTAATATATCTTAAATCACATGAAAGCCATGGGTGGATTCAAACATCCTTCCTAGAAAAATGCCACCCATCATAGATCAGAATCAGAGAATCACAGAATGGTTTGGGTCGAAAGAACCTAAAAGATCATCCAGTAACAACCCCCCTGCCATGAGGTTGGATGGGGCCTGGAGTAGCCTGGGACAGTGGAAGATGTCCCTGCCCATGGCAGGGGGTGGGATGAGATGAGCTCTAAGGTCCCTTCCAACCCAAACCATTCTATGGTTCTATGATTCTATGAACCCAAAAGACGTAAAAATACAGTAATGTTGATTCAGGATTTAGAAATGCCACTCAGGTCCTCTTAGCTTTACCCCCCTGGTGCCCCATTCCTCTGCTACATCTCTGTGGGACCACACATGCCATGACCTGTGCCACCAGACAGCCCAGCTCTCTGGAGGGGTTGGACACATGGACAGCAAGGATGGGATGTGCTGTTGCTGTGGAATTTCTAATTATTTGTGTTTGTTCACCTAATACAGCCCAAAATTTTTAGTCAAACTGAAAATGTTGATGTAAAGGTTTGGTAATGTTGAACTTGCTCTCAGGAAGAACAGATTTTGCATGATTTCTTCTCCCCTCTATCCCAGCAGGATCTGGGTGTGCTGTAGCAAGCTGTGAACTAACCCACTTCAGACTCAGCTCAGGGATTCACTTAAGAATGTGTAAAACTCACCAGTTCAGATCCTTCTGAGCTCTGGAAAAACATTCCATCATATGGTCTTGAACACAGGCTTAAAATAAATCCCGTGGGAATGCTTGACCAGGCAGGAGCACTGCCATGGGCCATTGGCTCCCACCTGGGAGTTCTGCAGATCCAGCCTTTATTGGGCAGTTTTTAATCCCAGCAGAGGCAGATACTGCAGATAAAACCAGGCAGCAAAAACTGACCCCCAGGGCCTGAGCTGGAGCCATGGGACTGGTGAGATGAATTCTCCTGGGTGCTGTGTTGAGCTTTTCTTCCTCCAAAGTGCCTGCTGGGTGCCCTGGGAAGAGTCATTGTAACAGCTCAATGTAATGAAAATCCAGGGAAAACAACTCAATTTATGTGTGCCCTGTGGGAAATCAAATCCCTGAGCCGGCCCTGCGGGATTTCTGCCAGGCAGCTCTTCAGGAAAACATCCTCAGGATAAAGGACTCAGAATAAACCCATGATTTTGCTGTGAGCAGAACATGGAAATGATAAAGTCCTAAAAATGTCACAGATTCATGGAGTTTTTAATTTGGAAAGGACCTCCAGGATCATTGAATCAAACCATTCCCCTAGCACTGCCAAAACCTCCACTAAAACGTGTCCCCAAGTCCACAGGTGCCTTTTGAACACTTCCAGGGGTAGTGACTGACCACCCTTTTAGTGAAAAGGTTTTCCAGGAATCCAACCTAAACCTCCCCTGGCCCAGCCTGAGGCTGTTCCCTCTCCTCCTGTCTCTGTTCCCTGGGAGCAGAGCCTGACCCCCCCCAGGCTGCCCCCTCCTGTCAGGGAGCTGTGCAGAGCCACAAGGTCCCCCCTGAGCCTCCTTTGCTCCAGGCTGAGCCCCTTTCCCAGCTCCCTCAGCTGCTCCTGGAGCTCCAGCCCCTTCCCAGCTCTGTTCCCAGAGTGCAGAAAGCTGCAGTGGTTTTGCTGGCAGGGAGCTGGGTTTTGGAAGCAGTGAGGGTACAGGGATGCTCAGGGCTGGTGCAGGGGTGTGGAACATTGCCCGTGTGTGGCTGCACCAGCACCCACTGGGAGATGCCTCCAAAAGCCTCCGTGGCATCTCAGCAGAGAAGGACAAGCTCACAGGCACAATGTTTTTGAGTATCTAAGTGGAATGTTGGAAAATGGAGACTTAGAAAATTCCTAACTCTAATCCAAGAAGTGCTTTTAAAGAAGTGTTTTTAAAGAAACTTTGCTGCCCTGATCTCAGTAAGAGTTCACCCAGTGAGATCTGCTGTGAGAGCTCTCCAGCCCTGACACTGGGAGTGAGCACCACTTCAGTTTCAACAGAACTTCGTTATTGTCTCTCTTTATTCCAGGTATTATTATTTTTCCTGACTTCCTGGTTATTATCACCTTTTCAGAGCCTTGAAAACAGCCTGTGTTTTCCACCCTCTGCTGTGCTGCCTCCTGCTAGAACAGCTTTCACTGTTCTTTTCCCTCCTGCTCTCCTGGAGGATCTCGCTGCTTCCTTTACAGTCCTGCTGTGTGACACCTTTTCCAGAGGGATGTAAACCTATTCCTGGCTGACAGGTGCTGCAGAGTTCCCCAAAACACCCTCATTGCCCACCTAACCCTCCATTTTAATGGTTTCCAAGTTAGCTGCCTTTAAATAGCTGGGGGTTACTTGGATTTCTAATGTATTTCAAAATGTGCTTGACCCTGTGTGATGGCTTAGTGGAGAAGGATCACATTTTTGACTTCATGTATCACAGAACCACAGAACAGCCTGAGCTGGAAGGGACCCACAGGGATCATCCAGCCCAGCTCCTGTCTCTACACAGACACCCCAACAACCCCACCCTGGGCATCCCTGGCAGCGCTGTCCAAACGCTCCTGGAGCTCTGGCAGCCTTGGGGCCGTGCCCATTCCCTGGGGAGCCTGGGCAGTGCCCAGCACCCTCTGGGGGAAGAACCTTTCCCTGATCTCCAGCCTGACCCTGCCCTGGCCCAGCTCCAGCCATTCCCTGGGTCCTGTCCCTGGCACAGAGCAGAGATCAGAGCTGCCTCTCAGGAGGAGCTGCAGCCCCAGTGAGCTCTGCCCTTAGTCTCCTCCTCTCCAGGCTTCTCTAGGCTGAATGTACTTTTCCTTTGAAATACCAAAATGAGATTTCACTTGCTCTTCAGAGCTGGGAGAGCAGGAACAGACTCCGTAAGCTGTCCTCCATGGGATGAGGAGGCCTTGCAGCTGCCTGTGCCTCTAATGGGACCTGGTTTTAGTCTGGCAGGAAGCCCTGACGCTGGAACTGTCCCTGGCATTTTACCTTGCTGATGCCATGGGATTTACAGCCTTTTTCATACACTTTATGACATCCTGCTGGTTGGTACCTGGTGTTCAGTGAGTGGGAATGATACCTTCTGTCATTTTCTACCATCTTCACAAGTTCCCTGTGCACAGATTTCGGAAAAATGGGGTTTGCATCTTGCCAGATGGGAAACGCAGACCAAGTGTGGTGCAGAGAGCCATGGGATCATTTAGGTTGGAAAAGCCCTGTTAAGATCATCAAGTCCAACTGTTCCCCCAGCACTGCCCAGGCCACCACTGACGCATGTCCCCAAGTGCCACACCCACCTACCTTTTAAATCTTTCCAGGTATGAGGACTCCAGCACTGCCCTGGGAAGCTGTGCTAGTGCCTGACCATCCATTTGAGGAAGATACATCAATATCCAGTCTAAACCTTTCCTGGTGCAACTTGAGGCTGTTTCCTTTGGTCCTGCTCCTTGTTCCCTGATCCCAAGGAGAGCAGTGAGGAACGTGCAGGTTTCCTGTCCTGTCACATCTCAGTCCCATATCGAAACATCTCCCTCTTCCTGCTGAGCAGGAGTGAGCTGGGTAAGGCTCTCTCCTCAGCACTACCCACTGGGCACCAACATATTTTCATTTTGAATAAAAAAAATCAGCAGAAATCTGTCTTAAGATTGGCAGTTGGCATTCCATGGATAGTTTAGCTGCATCCTGGATGTCCAAAGTGCTGTGCTTTCCTATTTCCCTTGGCACAGCACAGCTTGTATTTGTTAGATGTGCTTTAAATGGAATTGCTGCTTGCTAGAATGAGCAGCCATGGGCAGCTTCTCCCTGGCTGTCAGACAGACTGTCAGGACAAGGTGAGTGACTGACACACTGACCCAAAATGGAATAAAGAAATGGGGACATGGGAAGAAGGGTCATGGGAGAGATTATTAAAGATGATGGAGCCCATGGGTCTCATTCTTGAATGCAAACAGGGTGTTTCATAATGGGCAGAGAGGCCCATGGAGGAGAGTGGTGATTTAACCCCAGCCAGCAATGAAACAACATGGAGCTGGCTCACACACTTCCCCCTCCCTCTGTGGGAGAGAAGAAGCAGAAAGAAAGGACAAACTTTGTCGGTTAAGAGCAGTTTAATGGTTAAAACAAAATAAAACAATGCAAAGTATTAATAATGAGGATAATGCAATGAAAAGGAAGGAGAGAGAGAGGAATAAAGCCCAATAGAGACAAGGGATGCAGTTGCTCCCTACCCGTGAGCAATGCTCAGCCCGTCTCCAGCAGTTGGCTCCCAGCCAGCCCCCCAGTTTCCACACTGGGCATGATGTTCCATGGTCTGGAATATCCCTCAGGCCACTTTGGATCAGCTGTCCTGGCCATGATCCCTCCCAGTCCTTGTCACCTCCTGGCTGGCAGAGCATGGGAAATGGAAAAGTCCTTGACTCAGGGAGAGCATTTCCCAGCAACAACCAAACCACCAGCATGTTATCAACACTGTTGTCATCCTAAATCCAAAACACAGCCCTGGACCAGCTACGGCAGGAAAATTAACTCCATCCCAGCCAAACCCAGGACACGGAGCCCGTGCCCCAGCTGCAGGCCCCACATCCCACTGCTCCTTCCCAGGCGGAAGCGAGGAGGGTTTCAGAGCCACGTCCCCGTCCTCCCCTGGCAGCAGGACGGCAGTCTGGCGGAAGGAGCCACCTGTCCCCGCCGTGGTGGTGCCACCGGCCCCTCCAGCCCATCTGCTCCTCGCGCCGGCGGGGCCGCGGCCGGGAGGCGGCCGGGACTGCGCCAGCGCTGAAGGACAGAGAGGTTTGTCCCCGTGGGCTCTGTGCTGTGGCACGGTGCCACCGTGTCCCTGCAGGTGTCGAGCCCTCTGTGCTCCTCCCCGCCTGATGGCAGCCCCGGCTCGGGCACGGGCTGGCTGCCAGCTCAGCACAGGTACAGCCACAGTGACATCCACCCCCTGCCTCCACAGGCACCAGCTGCTCTGTCACAGAGAGCTGAGCTCAAGCCTCATTTTTTGGAAAATTCCGTGTGGGAAATGGGACCAAATCACAGGGTTTCTGTGCTTCAGTTCCATTCTGGCTGGTGAGGAAAATATCTCCCTGTTTTCTTCACAGCATGAGCATCTCGAGTGGAAGGAGTCCCATGGCAGGGGTTGGAATGAGATCTGAGTTTAAAGGTCCCTTCCCATCCAAACCATTGTGGGATTCTGTGATCTTCAGGCAGCTGCTTGCACCGAGGTTGACTGCCCACGGATGAGACTCCAGACACTGCTCCAAAAAGCCTGCAGCCAGCAAAAACATATATAACATATATAAAGGCTTTCTCTTCAACCTTGTGCTAAACACACATTGTTTCTACTCCCCCTTTGGGGCACCTGCCATCCAGTGTCACCAGAGCTTTGCTCCTGGGCACTTAAGAAGATGTCAGATGGTGCTGTGATGCTTTAAAGCACAAAGCTGTTCATTTAAGATGTGCTCTGACGTCATGGTGACAAACAAGGTTAATAAATTCCGGGCTGATGCAGGAGATACCCTGAGCTGGGAGCACAGCTGGCCTTTTCCTGGGCTCTGAAGTGGTCTCTGAACTCAGCCTGCAGGGTGACACAGGGAGAGAGCTCTGGGGAGGGATCAGCACTGCTTGAGAAACTTCAGTGGGAGCCTATGAGAGCCTGGGGATAGTTTTGGGTTACAACATTTGGAACCCAGACCAGGGGAGCAGAGATGCAGGCACATAGATTCTTGGAATGTTTTGACTTGGAAGGGACCTTAAAGATCATCTCACTCCTAACCCCTGCCATGAACAGGGACACCTTCCACTGTCCCAGGATGCTCCAAGCCCCGTCCAAGCTGGCCTTGAGCACTTTCAGGGATCGGATCCAGGGGCAGCCACAGCTGTTCTGGGCACCCTGTGCCAGGGCCTGCTCACCCTCCCAGGGAACAATTCCTTCCCAGTATCCCATCCAGCCCTGCCCTCTGGCACTGGGAAGCCATTCCCTGTGTCCTGTCAAGCTTTGGCCTTTGAACACCAGCAGCATCTCTGCTGCACTGAGATCCCATCTCTCTGTGGTGCATTTTATGCTACATGATTTGTGAAATCCTTCTGAACCTTATTGCCCTCGATCTGTGTAAAACCATGGGGGAAGATGATATAAACCCAAAGCAGGGCTCAAGCAAGCAGTGGTGAGAGGAGCAGAACCTCTGATGAAGGTGTGACCTGGTGATCTCATCTTGGAGATGAGCAGTGGCCTCACCCCTCGCTCCCCCCACAGCCCCCACTCACCCCCAGGTGTCCCCTCCACTCCTGCAGCAGTGACAGGGACCTTACCTGGTGCTGGAGCACCACCAAATGCTGCAGCTCTGTCTGCTGGGTGGAGTCCAAATTAAAGATAAGGTGACATTAGAGACACAGCTTTGAGAGTTGTTCAGAGTTCCTGGGAGGAGCTGGAGCTGGCTGGGACAGCCCTGTGGCAGGGACACAGGGCGGCTGCAAGGATATTTCTGTGACAGTAAGTCCTGCATGCACACAGACAATCAGAAACTGCATTTATTTGGAAAAATATTCCCCAGTTGTCCATTTGGAGCTTCCTAAACCAAGATTAGAGCGACCCCCTGGGAGGGAGTGCTGGGTTAGACAGTCTGTTTGTCACTTCCATATTCCCAAAGGTCTGCTCCCAGTGCCCACCCTGTGCCTGGCATCCTGTCCCTTGTCCCTGCCCTAGGAAGACAGAGTTTTCCATGAACAGATAGGGAAAAAGACTGTTAAAATTTCCATTTGTGTCCCTGCACAACAAATAACTATCAGAGGAGTAAATAAACTAGTTGATTAGCCAGGAATTCAGCCCAGCTGTCTCAGAGTTACTCATTATTTTGCTGGCAGCTTTGGAGTGGAACCAAGTAGCCAGGCTCGGCCATTCCCACACCTCCCTGGGCACATGGACTTGTTTTTGAAGTGCAGGGAATGGTGATTTTTGGTAGGGATGGATGTCCCAGGCTGTGCCAGCTCCCCTGCTCCTGGCTGGATAAGGAGACTTGTGCTGTGAGTTGTCCTGGACTCTGCTTGTGGCTGGGAGAGCTTTGCTCCTCCTTCCTGGGAGTTTCCAGACCCGGGTGATACCTGGAGAAGCAGCAAAACTAAGTGTGGTTTTAGGCCTGTGTGGGCTTGTGTAGGAAGGTGAAACGTTTGTTTTAGGGGGCCCAGGTGCAGCACAGAAGAGCACCTGTGCAGGGCTTGGGTCACAGCTGCTCCCTGGCACCTGGAGGGGGAACATGGCACAGCCCTGGTTGTGTGTGACCTCAGGTGCCTGCCCCAGCCCAAAATCCTGTCCCCTGGGACAGGTCCTGCACTGCCACACCAGCCATGGCAGTGGGAGAGCACAGTGGGCAGGGCAGGGAATGTCCACTGTCCCAGGAAAACCTGCAGTCCCCTGCTCTGCCTCTGGCCACCTCACCCCCATGTGACGTGGGGGCTCCATTCCTCCATCAGCCCTGGTGGCATCCTGAAGCTGCCAGGAAAAACAGTCCCTCTCCAGCTGCCCCTCTGTCACTGCTCCTCTGAAGGGCTCAAGGCTCCATGAAAGGAATGGGAATAGGGGTCCCCATGGTCCTGGGGAGGACTGGGGATGCAGTGTCCTGAGGAGACCAGGGCTCCACCCTCTGCAGCCAAACCCAGGCGGTGGGAGCAGCCTCACGTGTCAGCCAAGATAAGAAATGAATGTCAGGTTTATTTTAGGGATGCATATTTTTATTTTTATGTTTCCCTTTTGCAACTGTTCCCAATCAGGCAGCAATAATTCTTAACCCTTCCCTTTGATGCCACAAAACCTGCATTTTCCCTGGAATCCTGTTTAGCATTGAAAAGGAATTTGGGTGGATCTGTCAGAAACAGGGCCCAGGGCTGTCACAGCAGCTGAATACATGGTTGGGATGCGTTGTTGTGTGCAGAAAGCCTTGGGGAGGCTGTCACTGGAGGTGAGTGTCCCTAGGCTAGGGAATGTTCTCCCCACACTGGAAGAGCAGCCCCTGATGGGGGCTGTTGGTGCAATGCAGGAGGCAGGTGACAGTGAAGCCTGACTTTGGGAAGCAGGTGCCTTGCACGGTCTTTGAGCCATCTTTCCTCCCCCAAGGACTCTTGCCAGGGGCACAGAGGTCTCTGGAGGGTGCAGGTCTCGGGGCAGTGGGGCAGCACAGTTGGGCCTGGCTGCAGCTCCAGGCAGAGCAGATGAAAACTGGTGTTTGAGTGAGCTTGACAGGTTTATTAAATTTTGCTTTGGTTCCCCTGGGAAGGGTGAAGAGTGTCTCTTAGCCCCAGATGGTGGTAAGGCAGCCCCAGCACTGCCCACCCAGGGCACTTCCCTGCTCCCGGAGACAGACGGATCCGGCTGTGCAGCCGCAGCTCCTGTGCCAACACCTCAGCGCTGGGTTTGGACAGCACAGCATCCGAGAGAGCCACTTTCCCCCAAACCAGGGCTGGGGCACAGCTGGCCTTTGGCTCTGCCACGATCCAGGGCTGAGGCACCTGGAGCAGAGAGTGCCTGCCGGGCACTGCACCCCGGAACAGAGCCACAGGGTGCAGGCTGGGGGCGATGCCCTGCTGGATGTGCAGGTAGGATGCTGGAGTGGGGTGCCTGGGTGGGATGTCCTCTGGAGCCTCTCCAGCTTGCACAAGGAAGGGAACAGCTATGGCCAGGCAGCTCCCACACATCTGCGATGCCACCAGAGGCACCAGATGCCACTTGAGGAGGAGGAGGGTGAGATGGTGACAGCGTTTGCCAGCAAACACAGAGCCACTGGCTCCATCCTGCACTGCCCAGGGAAGAGCATCGTGGGGTGGTTCCAGCTTGTGGCGAATTCTGGATCCCCAGATGCTCTGTGAATGCAGACTGACCACATGGCTCCTTTCATCTTCTTCCTTCCAAGTTCTTTGCTGACCTGGTTGTAACTTTCCCAGCCCCCTCTCCTTGCAGCCAAAACCCCCACTCAGTGCTGTTTAAGGTGCTGAATTTCCCCAGGACTTGCTCTCACCCAGTGCGTGCAGCAGCCGCAGTCCCGTGGGGGAATAATAATAATAATTAATAATAATAAAACTGAGCTGGCACCTCAAACCCTCAGTACACACAGCACTGAGCATCCCCCACACCACACACTCACCACTCAGCCCCCGTGACTGGAAACCCCTGGTTTGCTGACCCTGAAAGGCCTAAACCACAAACTACAATTATTTAAACACCTCAAAACAATGACCAGGCTCATTGAGCCTGGGCTCAGTGTCTGCTGAACTCATCACCTGCCACAGAGCGGGGCTCTGAGGCACTGTCCCATAAGAAGTAAAGCTTTGGTCAGGTCTGAGGCTGAAAGCGTCTCAAAGCCTTCCAGACTCTGTGGGTATTTGAGCCTGGATTTGTAGGATTGGGCCTCCAAGCCCTGGTCCCCCAGTATCCCACTATCCTGAGAATGGTGGCTCGGGCCACGCAGGCTGTGGCAAGCAGCAGCTCCCGGGGCTGCGAAACCCGATATAATTAGAGAGACAAACCAGTGGGGATCAGAGCTGCGGGCAGGGATGGCTGCATGGGGCAGGGCACACGCGGCAGTGCCCGAGGCACTCGGCACAAGCTCAGCTTTGCTCCCCGTGCCCCGCTCGTGGCTCTCGGCTCCATTCAGGGGCCGTGCTGTGCGTGGACGGGCTCCAGCTGCCGCGCGGCCAGAGCGTGGCTGCTCTCTGCAGCTCTTGGCACGGCCGCGGGCGTGCAGGAACGCGAGGGGCTGGGTTTGGGGGGCT
>VXAC01001272.1:136494-157754 GCA_013399225.1 Rhipidura dahli | reverse complement strand
GGTGCGGGGCCAGCCGGGGCTGGGCAGCAGCCCGGCTCTGTCACAGCCTCCGCGGCCGGGCACGGGAGCTGCCAGAGAGGATCCCCGTGCCCCGTGCCCACTTAATTTTAGGGTAACGAGTTCAAAGCTAAATTCAAAGAATGNGTAAAAGTGTATTTGCTCCTTTTGGATGAACCTCCAGCTCCTTCTCCACAGCAGCATTGCTGTCGGACTCCCACAGCCGGGAGATGCTGCTGCGAGCTCACAGCACGAGCACCCCACCCCCGGGCATCCCAGGCACACGGGCCCCGGGACACCACCGGACTGGGTCACCCGCAAGGGCACGGAAAGAGCGCGAGTTCCTCCTCCACGAACAGCAAACCCCCAAGAGCCGCCGCCCGCTCGAGGCTGAGCCCCTCCATTCCCCGCTTCCCCCCTGCCGCTACCAAGATCCGCTGCTCCTCCGACCGGCTCAGCTCCCGACCTGTCCTTGTCGCCGTCGCTGTCCCCGGGGGCTCCCTGCCAGGCCGGCCCTGCTCACGCATCGCTCTTTGCTGCGTCCCGCACCCCCACACCCATCCTGCCACGCAGCTGCCCGGCTGCTCCCCGCACCCAGCCCATTTCCTTCCAAACTCCTTCTGTCCTGCGCCACACGGCTCCTCGCCACAGGGAAAAACCGCAAGAGGACAGAAGTAACGCTGGACCCTTCCAACACCCGGCAGGGGTTGCCGGGCTGCCTCGGTTTCCCCGGCCCAGAGCAGCGCCGTGGGCTCGCTGCGGCTCCCCGGCGGCGCACGGCAGGGACAGGCAGAGGGTCCCTGTCTGGTGACTTGCTCCTTGGCCACTCCCCGGCCTCCTTGGCCACTCTCCGGGCTCTTTCCATGCTGGTTCCAGGCTGGCAGGCAGGAGGGAGCCTCTCGCGTGGTTGGGCTGCCCCTACCCCATGCCGGGAGCGGGGATGGCCGGACGCTGGCGCGGGCGGGGTGGACAATGACGGCAAGCTGACCTCGGGCAGGGTCCGGACCTCCTCGGATGCGACAAAGCCGGTGCTGTCACCCCTCTGCTCGCGGAGGGGGATGCATGAGCAGAGGGCTCCGGGCGGAGCTGAGCCTGTGCCCCCAGCCCGGGTCATAGGGCTCCCTGCTCTAGGGCCACGGGCTCCTGGCGCTGCCGCTTGCGCTGCCGCTCCCGCTTGGCCCGCCAGCAGACATAGGCAGCCACCAGCAGGCCCACCCCGAAGATCAGGGTGGCCACCGAAACCACCTTAGCGATGTCCATTTGAGGGCCATTGATGGTGAAGGTGATGCACGTCGCTGCGACGCCGATGACCACGGAGACGATGCCGAAGGGAAAGACGCAGCGGTACCAGGATTTCTCGGTCCCGCCCGTGGCCAGGGCCAGTTTGTTGAGTGTAGCCGTGGAATCGGTGGCTGTGGCCAGCGGCAGCCCTGGTTTTCCTCCCTGCAGGCAAGTGAGCGAGTTGGACTTGCAGCCCATCATGTTGGCGAGAAAACCCAGGAATAAGCGGAACAAGGCGCGCGTTGGATGGACGAGAGTCGCTGTGCCGGTGATGGAGGGAAGATTCCGGATCCTACATTTTGTCCGGCGGCTCAAGGTGCAGACGGGCCGGGGTCTTGTCTGCCGCTTCTCTCACTCGCAGCTTTGGCTCCCGGCTCCTTTGCTGCCAGACTGAGCGAGGGTTGGAGGAGGATTGGAGCGAGGATTGGCGGTGGCAGCGGTGATCTCATGACGGTGGGAGGACCGGCTCGGCCTCGCCGCCTGTTAACTGTTTCGGGTTGTGAGCAGGCAGCTGCCTGCAGCTCAGCTGGGATCGCTCTTGGGATGTGTTTTTCCAACTTGCATCTGTTTTCGCCAGCCCGGACCTTGGCCAGGCAGCGCTGGGGCAGGGGCTGTCCCGACTGCCCACTGCTCCCAGGCCCACATTGCTGCAGTCTCCGGGGCAGGGAAATCCCAAGGGACCGGGCAGCGGAACTTCCAGCCTCCTCAGTGGGCAGTGCCGACACCATCTTCTCCTTCCAAGTTGCTTTTTCTCCCGGTGCCGCCCTCTCCAGCTTTGTCCCCTGGCACAGGACTTGGGGTGGCCTCACTGGGAACCCGTGGACTGGTGATGCTGCAGCGGGGCAGGACCAGGAGGGGATCAGCAGAGCCCCAGGAAGCTCTCTCGGGAAGGAGGGCTGGGCTGTGGGAACTGGCACCGTACCCACCAGGGTCCCCAGGCACTGCTTCCTTTCCCTGCAGTGCCCACATCTTGACTTTCAAGATTAACCATTTTTAAACAGCGGTGTTTAGCACAGGTAGGTGGTGCTGGCTCTGCACTGCTCCAGCACAGAAGCACACATGTGCAGCATGTGGCAGAGCCCAGTGATGCCACCCAGGGCTCCTGGGCAGGGAGGAGGGAGACACAAACAGCCTGGAGAAGGTTAACTACAAAATCCTCCTACCCAGCTCTGAACATCAGCAGAGACTTATTTGTGAGGGCAAAAGCTTTTTGTGCCACCTTTACCATGAGTGGATCAGAGAGGCACTGAGGCTGGAGATGGCACAAACAGTTCCCATCTCCTCTGGCTTCTCCTGCCCTGTTTTATTTTTATAATTGGTTTTCCCAAAGGAGAGAGGAAAAGAATGAGCTATTGCAGCAAACCTGAAGACCTGGAGCCTTTCCCAGGTCAGAACTTCCCCCGAGCCGATGGGGCCCAGCTGTGTCTCTGCATCAACTGAGAAGAAGCCAAAAACAAGGGAGAAAATCCACACTGCAGGAGAAGCAGAGATGGCCGTGAGAGGGAAGCTGACATGAAGAATCAGAGGAGCTGATGGGACTGACTCAGGAAAGGGGAGGTTTAGGCATTAGTCTGCACAGGGAATGTATTATCCTCCCTTTTTTGTGGGCACTGCTCTGGCCTACAGCATCCCCAGGGAAGCCATGCCACTCTGGGGAAGAATAAAGCTGGTCTGGATCAGACTTTGCGCTTCTTCAGGTGTAGCCTGGAAAGCTGTGTGCAACCTGTATGCACCAAAACAGAGCGGGCTGGGTCTGCCTTTCTTCTTGCTCCCAGTTTCTTGAATAACATTCAGAAATAACAAAAGTGGAAGCTGATCAGGTATCAGTTGAATTCCCAAAATTCCCGTGGTGTGGCCAGAGGCAGGCAGCTGCAGGCACCAGGGCCCTGGGCACAGGAGCTCCTGCTCTGCACAGAAATAGCAGTGGGAAATAACTCCAGCTAAGGCAGACATGCAGCACACGCTGCTCTGCAAACCGAGTTTTGTTGTTTACTCTCCTGATTGCTCATTAGAGGGGAAGAAGAGCAGCAGAACTCAGTGAGTCAACGCCCTCTGAGCGAGGGCAGAAGGCTGATACCGCCCAGCACAAGCTCCACTTTCAGCTTTGCAAAGCTTTGTCAAACCTGAAAATGTTCAGGTTTAAATTTACCCTGAGCTGAACCCTTGAAGAAAATATCAGGTAAAATAGTTCAGCTGCTGCTGACAGTGGGTTCTGGAAGAAAATACTCCCAAGAATGAGCCTGGCAATGGGGCACTTCCCAAACTTCTTCTCAGGAAACTGGTGATGTGGTGCCACCCCTAAACACGGCTTTCAGCCCCTGTGTGGCATCCCCACACCTCGAGCCTCTACTCAGAGGGTTGAAAAGGCCTCTTGGCTTCCATCAAAACCCAGCAGCGTTGGTGGATTAACAGCTGTACCCATTTTTAAGCAGTGCTGAAGAGCAGTGACTGGCTTTGAAAAAGCAGGAGGTGAGAAAAACAAGTCCCAGCTGGTTAGAAAAACGCCCATTTTCATGTCTCAGTTCTGATGCGTGAGGGCTTTGAGGATTTGACTCAGCAACACCGCTGTGATCCTGCTGTAGCAGCCCCGTGTCTCCTGGGAGCACCCCTCTCACCTGCGACTGCGTGAAGTTACACAGGAGTAGAGCACAGGTGCACACCCCCCTGCAGGAAAGGTGTCAAACTGCTCCCCACTCCCACCGACACAGAGCCCACCAGAGAGTGTTTCCAAAGCAGCAGAGGCAGCAATGTCCAGCCAAGGATCTCTACGACTCCACAGATGCTTTAAAAGCAATTATCTGCAGAGACCCTGGTGCATGTCACAGAGCCATGCTGGCTTTGCTCCTGCTTTGAAAGAAAAAGCAGGACCAGGACAACCCTGCACAGGGCTTGGGCTGGGACAGGGTCACCACCAGGAAATTTCTCCCACTCGTGTGGAAGGCAGCTGGATGAATTTTCCTTCCTTCATTCAGAGGCCAAAATCAGGCACCTTTCTCCGATTTTGTGGTTGTTTTCTATGAACTCACAAATGTGCAGGGGGAAAGGTTTCAGGATGGGCTGCATGGAGTGAGGCAATGTTTTTGGGCACTGAACCTTCCACCCTTGGTGAGGCTGACAGGCTCCTCTGCCTGGGTGCTCCACTCTTTCCCTCCACACTCCTTCTGTAACCAACCTAAGGGTGTAATTTTCACAGCAGAAATAGAGACTTGTGAATCCTCCTCCCTCTTCCCATAGGAGATGAAAGTGCAGCTGGGACTGGATGAGTCACCTTGCAGGAGCAGGGAGGGATGACACCCCCTCCACACCCACACAGACCCTTGGGGTGCTGGATGGGGCACGGGAGCTCTCCCTGCTGTCAGAACACTGCCCAGAGCCCAGCTCCGTGCCCTTGTCTGGGGGAGAGGCTCCAGAGCCTGGTAAAGAGCTGCAGGAAGGAAGGAAAAACCTGGGAAATTCCTGCTGAAGAGGAACAGAAAAGAGCAGAGAAAGGTGAATGGCTTGGATGGGTGATGGAATGGTGGTGGCTGAGCAAGAAACCCAGACTCCTAGAAGGTAATAAGGAGCAAAGGAAGGATGAGGAAGCCAGGATCCCTCTAAAACAAATTAATTTCTCCAGTTTTGAAGTAAGAAAGCCCAGAATCGAATATGATGGTGAGCACCACTGGGAATCCCAGAAGCAGCGAGGTGCAGGAGGAGATCCACATTCTCTAGCACTGCCCAGCGCTGTGCCAGGAGGAAGGAGTCCCATGGTTCATAATTATGTGAGTGACCAGAGACACTGACACCTTCTCAAAGCAGACATTAAAGCCAAAATAATTTGGAGACCTTGTGGAAATGCTACAGCAAAGAAGGCAGGGCCAGGATGCAGAGACACCCTCGTGCCACTTGCTCTGCTTACGGCTCCAGGTCCTGCTGTGCTCAGGATGAACCCCCTCCCTCCTGGAGCTAAACCACTGCACAGGGGAATTTTGTGTATGAGGGAATTATGCCTTTTTTCCAGAACTATGCGTTTTCTCCAGAACTAGAAGGTAATGGAGGTGGAAACAAGGACAGAAAACTACGTATCTTGCAGGAACATCTTTGGGCAAAGATAATGGAAGATAATCTCTGTTACACAATTCACATATGTCCCTGCATGAGTCAAAGAAGTAATACTCACTTGTGCCCACCTCACTGCTGATTTCTGGGACATGTGGCTCAAAACTGGGGTCTAGGTTGTAGGAATCCAGCAAATGGCAGCCCTGAGCCCTTCTCACACAGAGAACTGTGCTCTCAACAAGTGACCCTCGGTTAAAAATTAAATGCCAACAGACCACAGGCACTGACCTGTCACACAGAGGAACTGGAAAAAACAACAAACCTGGCAGTTTGTAATAACTTAGAAATCCCCACAAGCGTTTTTTCCTTTGTCTCTGTGAGGAAATTAATAATTCTGCCTTTTTTTGGCTGATACAGAATCATGGAATTGTTAAGGTTGGAAGATCATCAGTTCCAACCACTAACCCATGCCCCCAAGTGCCATGTTAACATGTTTTTTAAATCCCACCAGGGATGGTGACTCCACCACTGCCCTGGGCAGCTGTGCCAGGGCCTGATCCCCTTTCCATGATGAAAATTTGGTACAGTTCGTGCAAGAGCCACATGATAAAGACTGGGCTAGGAAATACTGAATAACAATTTATTGCACAATTGTCCCCCACCATAAAAAAACTTTGACTGCAATGAAGAGCTGCAGAGAAATGAGAGCAGGTGAATATAACACCAACAACCACAGCTGACTGTGGAATAAACCCTGGCAAAGCCAGTGTTAAGCTTTGAGTAGCTCCATTAATTTTAAGATAAAGAGCAGGGAAGAAACTCGCAGTGGGAAAGCATCATTAAGGAAGCACAGGTGGCATCTCATAGTCCATTTTAAGCTGCCTCGTGCCATGTAAAGCTGGAAAATAGGCAGCAAAATAAATCAGGAGGCACATTCTTGGATCCTCAGTGACCTCAGAAGTATTTTCCAGGTCTATGATTCAGCAAAAGGGAAATAAATAAATAATCAAAGCGGGGGAATAAAGTGCCAACAGCCATCAGGAAGTGTGGGACTGAAAATAGCAGCCAAGTGTCACCTTGATCCACTCCAACAAAGACTTTGGCAACAGTGACAAGTTGCTTGGTGACATCTCTGAGCTATTTTGGGCCCATGGCTTTACACTGCATGGGAAGCCCCTCTGGGGCATCGGCACAGGGGGGACGCCAGTGCCAGCCACAGCATTCCAGAGGAACTTCCAAACCAGGGACAGGGCTTGAAATGAGGCATTCACGTGTCTTACAAGAAGGATGCTGTCCTGTGGATTCAAAGATGGATGGGAGCAGATGGAAAGGGATCATTACATCACCCACCCAGCCACAGCCACGTTCCTCCCCAGCGCTGGGGCTGAGCTCGTTCAGACCTTCCCACCTTCTGCTGCTCCTCAGCATCCAGCTCAGGCCACAGCAGACACCCAGCACAAACAATGCTGAGAGCCAGCTATGATCCAGAAACAGGAGAAACTGCAGACTAGAAGAGATCCACAGCAGCTTTGCTGATATCCTCTGCCCTTGGAGAAGGAGCTGTGGGTACTCCTGGCGCTGCCCGGGGAGCTGGGCAAGGCACCAGTGGAACCGAGTGACTCATACACGGTGCACACTGCTTTTAAGGCTCACAGATAAGAAATACATCTAATACATAAAAATAAGCTATTTTACTGTCATTAGTTCTTTAAAAAAGATAAAAACAATCAAAAGCCCAAACCCCAATAATGCTGTTTGTGTTGTCATAAGCAAGGCCCTGAACTCCTCCTTGTGAACGGAGACCGCGGTGCTCCTGCTGGTAGGAGGAAGGGAGATGTAATCACACATGATTCAAATCACTAATGCTTTGTTCAGTCAAACAACTCCATTAAATCCGGTGAGTTTGCTCTTGCGAGGACAGCAGGACCTCTGCTGAGAGCTCTGTCACCCTCAAGAAGGCTCTGGAACATCACAGCACAACAAACACCATTTAAAACTGAGACAAAACCAGGTAGGTAAGACTGAAAATAGTTGAAAGGATATTGGCAAACACACTGAATTTCCTAGTGACCCTAAAAGTGAGCCTGGAATGCTCACAGAAACGTGGTTATGTTTAAATTTATATGCCCAAACTTGCTTAAATATAAAAAATACTGCCTGATTCATCTCTGCATCCAGTATCCAACCATTTGAATTCTGTCCCATTTCGCAGTCAGCACAATATTGTAATTAAAGCAGTATTTATGGTTTCACTAAGTTTTTAAAGGTATTTTTTTGTTGAGTCACCATCCCTGAAGGGATTTAAAAGATGTGTGGACATGGTTTAGTGGTGGTCTTGGCAGTGAGGGAGCATTTGGACTTGAAGTTCTTAAAGGTCTTTTCAACCTAAATGATTCTCTGATTCCTGTGCTCTCTCCTTTGTGTTCCTGTGTCTGGGTGGTACCCAAAACTCCCATCCTGAAGGCAGTGAGAGCTGCAGATGCCCTCACCTTGCACAGCAGCTCTCACCTGCCCAACAATTCCAAAAAAAAGATCTACTGCTAACGTCCTCTAAGAGGCTTCACCTCGAGAGAAAACTGCTGTGTGTTCTGAAATGCAGAGCCTGAAGCAGGAAAACAAAACCCCAGAGGATGAGCTCCTCAGAGAGCACCCTTGCAAACTGCAAAGCTCCGAGGCTGTGCCAGCTGAACCAACAGCTGTGGCACAATTGTTTTGAGAGAGGGAAAAGGATGCTGAGGTGCTGCAGAGCTGCAGTGAAGGGGAATGTCCCACCCAACATCATCTGCGGGGCAGCAGGGAGCCCCCACAGGAGTCCTGCTGAACTGGACATGCACATTAGGCCTCCCTTGAGGCTGCCTTCTAAACTGGAGCTCAGATGAGACAAATAAATTGTTTCCCTGTACAACATGTAAAGGCTGAGGACAAACCTGACAGCAGCATGAGCACACCTGGGAGCTTGTGTTCCCTGAAACCAGGAGGGAGGACTCCGGACAAGCTTTTCTCCAAAGCCAGGCTCCTCCACTGACTCACATCTTGCTTCTAGTTACTTTTTCTTATCCAAACTCCTGATCCACTGATTATCTTTCTTGTTCTGGCTAAAAATAAGTCCAACGTCTTCATTTGTGTGCCTAAATAACCCATTGCTGTAAACTTTCGCCTTCTGAAATTACAGTTCAAAACTCCCTTTTAATTTTTTCCCCCTCCCATTCCCTGGCACATGTGGCATGCTGCTTCCTGCCCTCTTCTTTCTAACTATGCTCAGATTAATTAACCAGCCATAGATTTTTCTTGATTACAATGCTAAACCCCTTCTTTCTCCACATATTAAACCCAAGATGATAGATCTTTTCTTCTGGGTGGTGGTTACAAAAATAGTACTCAGTCTGCCTCGCGGATGGCAGGAACTTTAATACCTATTTAATGAATTGTTTTCATGTCAGACTGAGCAATGGTTAGAGTTTTTCTTTTGTGAGGTTGTTTTTAATGCATGAAGGAGGACGAGGAAGCTGCCAGTGAAACCAGATGCCAACTGCACCAGTCCCAGTGTACATGCTTATAAAAATCAACCAAAATCCACCAAAACGAGAGGCCTTGCTGCAGAGAGCACAGACATACAAAACCAAGCTCATGAGCAAGTGCAATCATCTCAATCTCCGTTTTACAGATAACAAGTGACAAGCCCTGGTGTCAGACCCATCATCTGCTGCAGCCTCTTAGTGGTGGTTAGCCACAATGGTGACAGGACTCAGGACTGGAAATGCACAGCCATGAACTGGCTGCCTGCCCACAAAAAATCCCTGTTGGCTCCTTCTCCTGGCATTCAGAAGGCTGTTAAAGCATTTCCCACTCATTGCTTACAGTGTACTGATCATTAGACGCCCTGGGACAGTCTGGAGAAGCTCTCTGCATCCTGCAGTTCCCACATCCAGCATCCTCAATGTGCTCTGCACAAACCCAAACACACCCCTTCCAGATTTAGCAGAAGTGGACAAAATTTCTCAGCAAAGCTTCATCTGGAAATCACAAGCTCATACAGAATTTTGTAACTCAGGGAAAGATCAATTTGGGTAAAAAAAAATGCAAAAATCAAAAATGTGTGTGGAGGACATACAGCTCCCCCCAAGCAGCTCTCCTAAAATCCAAGAGCTCTATCCCAGCAGTTTGCAGCACCAGCTCTTTCTAGAACTCTGGACTGGCACAACAACTTGCTGAGTCAGGTGTTAATGCTTCAGGCTTGACTCACACACAGTTTTAATCAAGTAACCTGCTCTCTGGAGCTCACAGAAAGCTCATTTAAAGACTAACATCAACAGCAAATTTGTCATCTTCAGAGGGGGCTGGGAGTTTTCCTCCCACTTCAACACTTACCATCTTAAACTGCTCCTTGACTAAATTCCCTTATCCCTCACACAGCTCATCAGGGTTTGCCTCTCCAAACCCTAACGTGTGCTCCTGGCCCAGGGAGCTCCTCCTGCCCTTTTCTTAGGGGTGGGACTGTGCCATGGACAGTCACAGCAGCAGGGCACAGGCTGTCGTGCTCTGTCACCACTCACATGCTGCCAGACCCCTCAGAAGGACGGGAAGAGGGAGGACATTCCTCCACACCACTGCTGGTGTCTTCCTTCTCACCAAGACTCAAGATAGTTCTGTTTTAGACGTGGAGCACCCCTAAAGCCACACTGTTGAGTCTCTACATGTGGCACCTCCCATGGAGGGGCTTCTGGTGATATATGCAGGATAAAGCCCTTGGAGGGCTCAGCAGAGCTTCAGAACAAAGCACAGCTGAGGCTGTGGCTGCCCCTGGATTCCTGGAAATGTCCAAGGCCAGCTTGGACGGGGCTTGGAGCACCCTGGGATAGTGTCCCTGCCCGTGGCAGGGGTGAAACGAAATGATCTTTAAGATCCCTTCCAAACCAAAGCAGTCTGTGATTCTGTTATTCTCTAATGCTAACCAAAGACAGCTGGTGCATGTGAAACCCCCGAGAGGCTCTGCTGGTTGCAGAGTGCATTAACAGCGGCACTGCTGCTGTCCCTCCACTGGCCAAACACTTTTGCAAAACAGGCACAGTCCGTGGAGAAGTTGCAGAGGAGAAGGAGAGAAGAGAGCCGGGGTGGGGGGGGGGAAGACAAACTGCAGCAGTTGGAAATATTTAAAGTCACAGATTCTGGAAAGAATAGAAAAAACTTGCCTCCTCCTCAGGATCCCATCCTTCAGTAGGGAAAACCCAAAAACCTTTTAAATGCAACTGCAGGGGACAAAGAAGGAATAAGAGCTGCTAATCCTCCCTGACCCTCACGGTTCTTTCTCAGCTCATGTCTACACAACACTGGGATCATCTATCACTTTCCAAAAATACTGCTCATTTCCTGTATTTCTGTAATTCTATCCCCTGGCATCAAACACTACCTTTTGTCTTTGTCTCCTCATCTCAGCTGGATGTACTTTCTTTTGATAACAATGGCACATTTTATAACAAAGACCCTTCAACCCCTGAGTTCAATTGCTATTGAATCTCTATCTCTGCCACAGCACAAGACTGGTTTGAAAGAGTGAGTCATTCAAATGATTTAAAGTCTTACACATTTCTGAAAATTATAAAACGTGGTATAGGAAGAGTAACAAAACCCCACTGCACCCAGAGGCAGAGAATAACCCAGCGACCTGACATTCTGCACCCCTTCTGCACAGCTCCTCCAGGGTCAGCTTGCCTTTTGAGTTTGCAACAAAAGCAAAGCCTCTGTTGTGGGCTGTCTCCTTTTCCCAGCCCTTTCCCACCTCTGCAGTCCTTGCTGTGGCGCTGAAGTTGCTGCCAATTTACCCCGGGCTGCTTGTGCCGAGCAGCAGATGCTCCATGACTCATGCAATGCTTGCAGACACAAGTTATCTATAACAGCACCCTAATTAACAATACCAAATGTCAGCTCTCCCATTCAAACACAGACAGGTTCATGTGCATGACCATGCTAATTTAGGAGTCAGTGTCTGCTCCCTGGAAGTGTCCAAGGCCTGGCTGGATGGGACTTGGAGCAACCTGGGCTAGTGGAAGGTGCCCCTGCCCATGGCAGGGGGTGGGATGAGATGAGGCCCCTCCCAACCCAACCGATTCTGGGATTCTGTGACAGAAATATAAAGGGAAAGTAAGAAATGATGATTTTCATCTATCATATGAATGATTTTTATTGAATTTTGAGTGTCAGAAAGACCCAGGCATTCAGAAGAGCCAGGCAGCAACCTGGCCTTGAGCAAAGGAAAAAAATAATGAATGTCTTAGCACTGCTAGGAGTTAAATTACACACACACACACACGAGCAGAGCTCAGCTCAGAGATATGGTCTGAGTCAAACTGCACTAAGCTCTGGTACACTTGCTGAATGGGATTTTAAGTACTCACAAGCAGAGGTTTTCCACTTCACTCCAAAGCTTTACCTGACACTGAAACGCCAGGGAATTTGGGGATTACACGCAAAAACCCAGCATGCGGGAGGACCCGCAGCTGGCCTTTTCCCTCGGTGACAAGGTGGGAGCTGCTGCAGGACCTGCATTTTCCAGGGCCGGGCTGGACATTCCCGGGGTCCCTCCGGCTCCAGCAAGGAATGCGGGACCCGCCCGCCACCTGCCGGGCACAGCCGGCCGCGCACCGCGAGCCCGCCATCCATCCATCCATCCATCCGTTCGCTGAGCATAAAGGCATCGGAAACAACCAGTCAGTGAACACTAAACGAGCCCTCTAATGCTGGTTATGTGCCAGCTGCTGAACAGAGTACCTGGGAAGCAGCAGCTCAGGTTCTCTGGATTCCTGGATGCTGGAAGGCCGTGACCCAAGGTACTGTGGCTATCTGATCAGTATAAATCATGTTTTATTGCCTGCTACAGTGCCTGCATACAGGAGCCTGCTGTCCTGAGGCAGTCAAGAATCTCCTGGTAGAGATAGCCCTTGGAAGAAAAGCCAACATCAGAGCCTGAAGCCCTGAAAGGGCTTCACAAACCCTTAGAGTTAACAGGTCAGGAAAGTGATACGGAACAGTACAATCACAGACGGGTTTGGGTTGGAAGGGACCTTAAAGATCATTTAGTTCCAGCCCCTGCCATGGGCAGGACACCTCCCACTGTCCCAGGCTGCTCCAAGCCCCATCCAGCCTGGCCTTGGACACTGCCAGGGATCCAGGGGCAGCCACAGCTTCTCTGGGCACCCTGTGCTAGGGCCTCCCCCCCCTCCTAGGGAGCAATTTCTTTCCAGTATCCCAGCTGTCCCTGCCCTCTGGCAGTGGGAAGCCATTCCCTGTGTCCTGTCCTTCCATCCCTTGTCCCCAGTCCCTCTGCAGCTCTCCTGGAGCCCCTTTAGGCCCTGCAAGGGACTCTGAGGTCTCCCTTGGAGCCTTCTCTTGTCCAGGTGAGCACCCCCAGCTCTCCCAGCCCGGCTCCAGAGCAGAGGGGCTCTGGCCCTCCTGATACAAAAGGAAATTTTAAAAAAAGAAAGAAGTCCATAACAAAAACAATCCCCTGGAATTCAGCTGAATAAACAGGCAGAGTAAAGAAGGTCATAGAAAAGATTTATTGCTTAGAGCTGTCTTTGGCTCCGTGCAGGACTAGCAGGAGGCTCCCCAGCTCAGTCCAGCAGCTCGTCTCTCACCAGCACAGGGAAGCGCCGGCCCCCCTCGCAGAGCTGGGTGTGGATGGCCCGGAACAGCCCCACAGAGCCCTCCAGGAATGACCTGGGCTCCAGGACAGGCAGCAATTCTGCCATCATCACCTGGGCAGGAGCAAAGGAGACACCGTCACCAGAGCCATCAGCACACTTCAGTATTCCTTGAAGTGGCTGCATGACAAGTGAAATCTAATCAGAGCAGTATGACTAGTAACAGGCTAATTGATTGATGGATACTTTCTTTTGTCAGATTTAATAAAGGCAGAGTGGTTCATTTTCTCTTCATGAGCCACCTCAGCAGCCACCCAGCATTTCCAGAGCAGTGAGACAAGTGGCAGTGCTGCTGCCCTGCTGCAGGGAAGGCCCAGCACTGAGATGAGATCAGCATCCTGCAAGAAACTGAAGCTGGTGTTGGTTTGGAAGCTCTGCAGCCACACAGCCAAGTGCTCGCTCACCCAAGGGTGAGTTCAGCCCTTCACTCAGGACTGTTCCCATCACCTCCCAGTTCTGCCAGAGGTGTAAGTGGCCAACTCCAGCCCAAACAGGCTACAGGGACTGCTCAAGCTGTCCAACATTCCCTGGCCTGACAGCTGCTCCCTTAAGCCAATCCTGGGATCTCAGCCCATGCTGTCAAACAACCCAGTGTCAGCTCTGGGATTAGGACTGACTGACAACTCAAGCCCAGGTCACTTCAATCAATGGACAAAACCTGATTTTTTGCACCCCACTCCTGAATTAATGCTCAGACAGATGTTTTGCCTGGGATTTTTATTCTTTTTTCATCTGGCACAAGGTAATGGAGTCTGAGCAGCCTGCACACCAAAACCCACCCAGCCTGCTGCACACTCTGCCTGCCCAGAAGTGGACAACTGCACATGTCAGCCACCTCCCCAAAGGCTACCACGAGTGTTTGGACAACGCTCTCAGGCACAGGGTGGGATTCTTGGGCTGTCTGTGCAGGGCCAGGAGTTGGACTCGTGATCCTTGTCTGTCTCTTCCAACTCAAGTTATTTTGTGATTCCATGACTATTCCCTGGCGGATACAGAGGAAGACTCAGACAGAAGAGAGCACAGGGTATCTGCAGCAGGTTCCCTGTCCTGTTCTGCACAAGTCTCTGTGCAGGGCCAGGGAAGCAGGACACAGCTGCTCATCTCTGGGAAGTCTCTTTCTACAGACATGAAAGCTACCTAAGGGGAAAGTTGGCACATGAAGGAGTGCTGCACTGCTCCACTTCCATCCACCTGCTCTGCTCCTGATACCTAAGAAGAAACAGATCTTCACCATCAAAGACAGGCTAAGAGCTACCAGGAATTTCTAGGATACTTGGCAGTCCTCCATAGAAAGGCAATGGACAGGCTTGGCCCACAAATAGGTACATCCTTTTCTGGGGTATTTATCTTGTTCCATGTCCCTTTACTTCACCTGTGCCAAGAATTTCACCTATCCTGCACACTCTGCACAGAGCTGCTTCAGACCCTCAGGGCTCACATGGCACAAAGCACCTATTTGGGTACACGTGCAGAAGGAACTGAGTCAGCCAACAGAGCAGTAGGAAGCAGGCTTTGGTCACCACTTCATTTTGGGCAGATAAAAAAAAAAAATCAAACCCTTCATAATCAATAATTCAGGCTTATAAGGCTGAAATCCCATTTGAAGTCAGGTAGCAATCTATCTTCAGCCACAGGGCTGCAGCAAGTTATTAAAAATGCCTCCCTGGCTTACAAAAAAAAAAAGACTTTTCCAAAGCCTCTATCGTTCTGGTCAATGGCAAAGAATAGGTCAAAGGAGTAGATGTGATTTCACAGATCTTCTCTGCCCTTTGCTGCTGGCTGAGAAGAACAAGTAATCCCTGTGTGGCAAACTCTCTGCTCAGGCTGCTAAAGAAGTTGACACCTCCTACCCTGTTCTTACAGTCTCAGAATGGTAAAAGCAAGATTAGCAGCACAGTGGCTTGAAATTTAAAAGGAAAGGAACAGAGGAGCTCATCATGCAGGAGAGAATGAGGGAGTGGGTGCCCTGACAGGGCTGTAAAGGCCTGACAAAAGGGGTCATCAGGCATTACCTACAACATCCTCCACTGCCAAATTCTTTCAGAATAGCTAAATAAATTCTTATCAGGAGAGGGTCAGGCATGTAAAGGCCTCTGCCCTGGCCCTAACAACAACAAAGTCCCATTCACCTACAAAGAGAACAAGGCATAAACACAGAAACACCACTGGGGGAACTTGCCATGCTGCTGCTGCCCATCAACACCTTGTACAGCAGCTGCTGCCCCACACCTGTCCTCTCCTTTCCCCACTCCAGGAGCACTGACACTTCTCCAGGCTCACCTTCTGTAAGGCAATCTCTTGGTGCAGCATTGATACTTGCAGCTTCAAGGCAAATAGATCCCTCAGCTCCTGGAGACTGGAGTAACAGAGGAGAGGCACAGCCAGCACGTCTGCACTGTCACACATCTGTGCCCTGGCAGGGACACAGGCTGGAGAGCAGCTCCCCACATCCCCAGTGCCCTCTGGGCGCAGCCTCAGCCGGGACTCCAGAGCTGCCAGGGTACAAGAAAAGGCAGGAGACAAAACCATACAAGTTAAATTTGTACTTGCAGAATTTATGATCTATTTCCTGTTCCCAGAAACTAATGACACTGTATTAATCAGGGCAAGCTCCTCACACATGGCACAATCAGGACACCCTAAGCTGAGCCCTGCACTGTCCCCTCCCCAGCCCTCTTGAGGGCAACAGTTCAAAGCTCCAAGCCTCTCCTGAACACAGAGGGGCGGCACACAGGTACCACAGCCTTGTTTGCCACCAGAGAATAAAGTGCTCCGTTACCATTAAGATAATCAGGAGAAAAATGACCTTGGTCCAGTGTCCTGCACAAATGGCAAAGGGCCATGTTCATACCTGACCACAAACACGGGGACTATCTCACCTGCTCGCAGCAGCTGCAGCTTCTGCAGGCACTGGGACACTGTGGTTTGCAAACCCTCCAAGGTCAGAAGGCTTTCATACTCTCCCTGCAGAGTGGGAGGGTCTACAAGAGAAGCAGAGAAAAGGTGTGAGCATTGGAACCTTTCTTCCCAAACAGTCTCCAGAGTGGCCTTGGGTTCACCAACATTCATTTCAGGTGGAGAATGTTCCTGTCCCTCATGTCCAGCACATGCCAAGAACACAAGAACACATGGAACACAAATCATCCTTATTCCACCTTCTGCCCCCCCCCACTGCCCTTCTCTCCTTACCTGCAGGCTCAGCTTGCACATACTGCCTCAGGCGGGAGGGGATATCCTGGAGGCCCCTTAACTGCTCCTCTATCTCTGCAGGACTAGGCCTTGGCTTCGTGGAGCAAAACTCAAAACAGCAGCAGCTTAAGGAAGGTTCCACCAGCTCTGTGCAGCACCCTGAGTCCCAGGCCAGGCCAGCTGGGATGAGGGCAGAGGGGACAAGACTGGAAAGCAGCATTGCAGGGGGAAGGTGGGGACAGCACAGCACAGCTGTGTAGGGCATGTTTGCCTTGTGGCCACGTTTGCCTGGATCAGAAGTTTTATAAATGCTCCACAGCTGTACCATGAAAAACCCCACTGCCTAGAGACCCAACTGGAGCTGATGTTATTGGAGGCATAACTCTCTCCAGCTGAGAGCTCACTGCAGAGCAATTGCACCCTGTGCCTGCTGGGAAAGGATACAGTTGTCTGGATCCTCTCCATGAAACGGGTCCTTACAGCTGCTGCATCTGCACTTGTTTGGCACAGACGACATCTCTCCCATGCCCTGAAATTCCAGAGGAGCAGGAGGTGGAAGGTACCCTCCTTCGTAGCAGACAATGCTCTCACACACCAGTGTGGCAGATCAGTGCTTTAATTACAAGTGTCCCCTTCCCCCCACCAGGTTATTTGCCAGCCATTCCCAACTCGTTCCCACAGCTGGTATCAGATCAACAAGGACACCCTGCAGAAAGCATAAGACGCTGCAAAACACCTCTCTCCTCTTGTTTTGAGGGGAAGGATCAGAAGACAGACAGCACATTTCCATAAGCAGAATGTGAACTTGCAGCTCACTCTGTTGTATTGCTGTGCCTGTGTTTATATCCCGTAGGAAATAACAAATCTTCCCTTCCTTTTTTAGGAGTAAGTCATTTGTATTTCTGTACATTTATTTTGTTAGTAAAGGTGTACAAAAAAAAGAGCAGACAGAATAAACTCTCACACCAATTACTTCATATTCCAAACTTCCTCAAGGTTCTTCTGTAATAATTTTTTGGGGGGATAAAGGGGTAAGTTTGGCAAGCAGAATGACCGCAGCATGTCAAGGATGCAAGACAGAGGTTTAGGGACAGTATCACGAGGAAGCTGGCCAAGACTTCATACCAGAGTCCAGCCTTTTACATCAAGCATTGCACAAATAACAGCACTAGCAGAGAGATGCATATCCACTCCTCGTGGATGCACAGTCCCCATAATATCCTTTCCTTAAGGACCTGCCCCAAACCTGCCGCAGTAAGCGAGAGCCATCAGGAAGAAGCTTAAAATAGTTCTGCAGTGCCTGACTTAACTCGAATGTGCATGTGTCTTCTCTCTAGCCTAATGGGTCTTTTAAATCATGTTAGAATCTGCAGATTTCAGAAATACATTATGCAAAGAAGTGGCAAGGTTAATGGAACAGGAAAGAACAGAAGTTCCCAGGCAAGATGCAAACTCTCTACAAGGGATCTTTGGTGCAAAGGTTATTCTCAATCTGTTACTGAACTGAAAGCAATAGTGAGAAGTATAAAATTACACCAAAGTGATTAGAATGCTGAAAGGCTCAATTTAGAAGCAAAAATTAAGGGTATAAAGTCTTTACAACTTGCAGAAGGGCAACTCACAAACTGTTGTCTGACAAATGACAGTTACCGAGGGGAGGAGGAATTCTTGAGAGCAGAACAAGGGGCTATAGTTCGATTTAAGAAAAGGTTTATGCTTAATATCTGAACAAAGCACATAATGAGCAGTCTGCTGAATTATGGCAAGATTTCTCAGCAGAAATGTGGGAAACCCTTCCAGAAGACTGGAGAATGGACTAGAGCACCCAAACCCCAACCAGCTGCACCATCACTGCAGTAACACTGTAGTTAGCTCTGGATAAGAGTTCAGCAGCAGGAAACAGCCTCAAACACACACAGCTGTGGTGCTTCCAGGCTGCAGAGGCAGGGCAGGGATAGTTTTGGAAACTCTAATGGAATAGTGCATACAGACACCTACCCCACGGAGTGTCCTGCCTTCAGCAGGTGTATGGCACCAGCAGAGACTTCTGCTGCACCATTAAACCCACGGTTAAAGCATTCCAGGGCCTTTATGACTCAGTGATTAACAGTAATTAGCTCTCAGGAAACAAAAGTAGCACTAGTGGCCACAATAACACGAGATCACATCCTCAGCAGCAGCCATGCAGGATGGGAGCTGCTCTTCCTGCTCCCAATTCAGGCCCCAGCCCTCCCCAGGGCACACAGACCAGCCTCACCCAGCCCCTCCTCACAGCCCTGAAGCTTGAGGGTAGCTCTACACTGAACTGGTCACACTGGTCTTACCTGGAGTTCCTGGAATAGGCTTTCCTGTAGGGAAGGGGGAGCTTCAGCTGGCATCTGTAAAATGGGAGAAGGATCAATCCTGGCAGCTGGAAAGCAATTAACTGAGCCTTATCTTCCAACAGGGAAAATGGTGTTTTGTCAAAATCTGAAATTAATTTAGCTGCAATGGGAGATGTCAGCAACTCTGGAGATTGGATCCACCACTGTCTTCAGACTGTCCTCAAAGAAGGAAGATTAAGTTGCTTGTTCAGCTCCACAGGCATCATGGAACTGAGCTGGGAGAGCCCCTGCATCCTGCCACCAGAGGTTCATCCAGGGTGGGAAGCTGGGAGCAAAGCCATGGCACAGCAGAGTACAGACATGGAAACAACACCTTCAGGGAAGCTGGTCTGCCATACCCTGTTGCCCTACCTTAGCAGGACAAGGCAGCTTTGCTTAGCATCACATCACACTCAAAGAAATAGGAAGGAGACATTCCAGCTTCCACTGGGAATATAATTCTTAATCCTGAAGCAGAATAATCCCTAAATAGTAATTACAAAACCAGGAGGATTGGCAGTTGTTAGTCACATGCAGACTAGGAATGCAAGGCTACAGTTGGGAATTTAGGTAAATGTTTAAATCCAGATCCCTGTTCCCACAGCAACTGTCACTGAAGTGTCCTGGGGCTCTTCCAATGCCACTGAAAAGGGATAATTTCCTCCCTGCACAAACAGAAGAGTTAGGTTGTGGTAGCTGAGAGAAATATTCCTCAAAATTTTCCAGGGACATCAGATCTGAGCTTCACTGTTTCGTTAAAGCAAAAGAAGAAAGAAATTGCTTCAACAAGACCAACTGGCCTGAATGCAAAGCCAATCTTCCAAGTATTATTTTGCCACTTTTCCACAGAGAATTCTCAGTAACATTCCCTTCATAATCCCTCCTACACCAAACCCTTGAAACAACTGCATTCTAGTCAATCCTGATTTGTGTAGTTACACGGGCAGTACGTTACAGGTTAACAGGGACAATATTAAACCCCAGATGCTATCACTCCAAACAGCACTGGGCACATGCTTTAGAGAGAGGGAGAGAGAAAATCATGCATTATGTATTACCACTGTGTAAAAAACAGAATAAATAAAAAAATCAATATGCTATAATGGGGAGTACACTCAGAGGAAAGCTAAGGCTCAAGAAAGCTCTACAGAGACAGCTTTCCAAAACACTCACAGGGGACTATGAAACATCAAAAATCTTAATTGAAAGGCTTTCAAAGTCCCAGCCATCCACGAATAAGCCCTTAAAATGAAAACACTTACTCAACCACAATAAAGGCTTTTAAACTGTATAGGATCCTTCCTCTTGAGAGGGATGTGAGGAGGATGAAGCCAGGCTGGGACCCCCAGAGCAGCTGCAGCCAGCAGGATCTGTACATGTGCCTGTGAGTGTGGAGCAGAATGGGAGAGGTGCCCACCTCCCACACTTACCCCTTTTCCTGCAGGGTGCCTGTCCCTGGTGAGGCACTCCTTCCCCAGGGACCTGCAGTGTCCTCCTTTTTGCTGGACTCTCCCAGGAAACCACAGCTTTTCTTCCCTGCATCAAGTAACTGCTTGCCAGCAGCTATGGAATTCTTTCCCACAGCTGAATCTCCTCCAGAAAAGCTTTGCTGCTCATTTGGGGCAGATTCAGACAAGCCAGGTGTCTCCTGGGGTTCAGCTGCGTCACAGACCTCTCTGTCACTGGCACCAGCTGCTGTCCTGTGACTCCCTCCTTGTTTGGGAGTCATACCTTTTGAGGAAATCTTCCCAGCTGTTCTGGGGCCTTGAGAAACACATCTGGCTGGGACTTTCCTTTGCAGTTTCTTCACATCTGGGTCAGTCCTATAAGGGGCTCTTAACTGGTATGGAGAGGGCTTCTTCAACAACAAAGGTTTTTTGCTTCCTGCTCTCACCTTCCTGCTCTCAGGGACATCCTCAACAAGTACAGGCACCTGTTGCTCTTCAGCTTTCTTGGGAGCATGTCCCTCACCTACCCCTTTCTGTCCTGCAGCTTCCTGAGCTTCTAATGGAATTTTCAAGATGCTTTTCCTGACTTTCAGTGCCTTCTCTAAGGCCCTGTTCAGCAGTTCCAGCTCCTCCAGCTCCTTGGGTGAAGGTCTCTCTTCTGCAAGAGGAGAAAACATGTCAGAAGGCTCAAATCTGGATGTTCCCCATTTGTCTCTTCACTAACTTACTCTTCCAGGTGCCACTGAAGGAAATGAAACCTAATGAATGGGGCAGGGGGTGTTTTTTTGGCTGTGGGAGCAGCCACTGCACAGATGGTGCAGGCAGGCTTGCCAGAAGCTTTGAAGAGCCAGGATGGATGTGAGCCACAGGAGGACAGTTCTACCGAGTCGACCTCAACAAGTGACATTCCCACACCCGGGTCAGGCCCACAGCACTTCATCGCTAGCCTTGGTTAACGAGGCACGACTCCAAGCTAAGCCCAATGAGGAGAGTGGGAGGAAAATGGCAGAGGGGGCATTTAGGTCGATGCAGAGCACTGGAATGACTCCTAACACCGCAACTGGCCCGGGGCCGATGTGACATGAGGGGATACCGGCCCGGGGGAAGCGCTCACCATGTTCAGTGCTGGAGCCTGTCTGTGGCTGCTCCTCTTCCTCATCATCCCTGCAAAGAACAAAGAGCGACGGGGGCCGGCGTTGCTGGACCAGGACGGGACCAGCAGCCCCGGCCCGCGGAGCCCCGGACAC
>VXAC01001272.1:0-136407 GCA_013399225.1 Rhipidura dahli | reverse complement strand
GCGCTCCCGCGCTCCCGATGGCCCTGCCAGGACCTGCGGGCGGGGCGTGTCCCGCGCGCGGCGAAGGCGGGAGCGGCCCCGCGGCCTGAGGGGTTCCGGGAGGTTCCGGGCTCCGCTCCGCCGCAGCCCGGAGGGTGTCGGGGAGGGGGGTCCCGGTGGTCGCTGTGCCTGCCCGGCGCGGGCGGGAGAGTGCCGGGGATCCCCCGCTGGGCCCGGGGAAGCCGCTTTTCCCTCCGCTGCGTTCGGCGCTTCCCTCTCGGTAATGCCTCTGAGGGGGCTCGGGCACCGCGGGCCCGTGGCACCCGGCCTCTCCTGGGGTCAGGACACAAACGGGGCTTGTTCCCCTCAGCCTTGGCGGTGGAGCGCCCGGAGAACACCTTGCCCCCGGCGCTGTGGGGTGCAGCCCCCGGGCGCCGCACAGGCCCCGCGGCTGGAGGCGGAAGCGGGACCGTCCCACGGTCAGCCCGGTCGCCCGGGAACCGCGGCAGAACCGCCTTCAGCCCGGCGGGCACAGCGCACGGCAAACTGCTGCTGCCGCCCTTGGTTTGCATCCGCATAAAAGAGAATTTGTGGGGTTTTTTGATGGAGAGGAGAATCTGCCTTGTCCTGCGTCTGTGAGAGCTGCCCGGTCGGTACCGCGGACTCCGGGCGCTGCTGGATCCCGTCAGGATCAGCTCTTGCTGCGGAGCAGTGCAGTTCTCCAGAAGAGCCCGTAGCTGGCACTCGGCACTGTCTGTTCAGGCAGCTGAGGAGCAGGAATCCAGTCCTTCCCCTTGCACAGCAGAATGAAAGTTAACAAAAATTTAGAAAGTAGGAAAGAAGTGGTTCTTTGCCTTCAGTGACTGAATCTTCAGGTTGAGATGCTCATGATTCTCTGCAGCTAAATGACCACAGACTTTTTAAAAGAGAAGTTGAGAATTCCAGGTGATTCATCAAGGCAGGACTTTAAAACCCTTATAAAACATTACAAAATATCAGAAAAGTCATTACACATCGTGAGTTTCCACATTCACCAACTCAACATTCTTCCAGTTGTAATTTGCACTTTTGGCGCAGGCAAAGAATGCTTTTTCTCTCTGTAGACTTTGCAACCGAATCTGGCAGTTAGACTGGGTCCTTCCTGCCCTGAATCTTGTAAAGAAGTGTGAGCAGTGAGGCATGAACCAAGATAGAGCCCAGCCAGATATCCCTGGGCTCAGCAAGGCTGACAGGGATATCAGACACTCAGAAAATAGTTTAGTCAATAAAGTCACCAGCTGCAATGCTGTGAGACCCTGGGAAGCACAGCAGCAGGACAAGAAGAGCTCGTTTTCAGACAGCTGCTTCTCTATAATCATGAAATATCCTGAATCAGAAGGGACCCATAAGGATCATGAGCTGAACTCCTGGCCCTGCACAGACACCCCAACAACCCCACCCTGGGCATCCCTGGCAGCGCTGTCCAAACGCTCCTGGAGCTCTGGCAGCCTCGGGGCCGTGCCCATTCCCTGGGGAGCCTGGGCAGTGCCCAGCACCCTCTGGGGGAAGAGCCTTTCCTGATATCCAACCTAAGCCTCCCTGGCACAGCAACAGCCGTTCCCTGGGTCCTGTCTCTGGTCACAGAGCAGAGATCAGAGCTGCTCCTCGGGATGAAGCTGCAGCTCCCAGTGAGCTCTGCCCTCAGTCTCCTCCAGGCTGAACAAACCAAATGGCCCCAGTCACTACTCATACAGCTCTAGTTCCCTCCAGACGCTTCACCGTCCTCGTGTCCTTCCTTTGGATCCTCTCCAGTAACTTTAGATCCTTCAGATACTGAGGTGCCCGGAGCTGTGCCCGGGGTAGGTGAATTCCTGCAGGCTGGGACTGGCCAGGAGATGGAGCCCTGGACTCCTAGAGCCTCCAGCATCACCTGCTGTTCCAGGGGGAGCACAGCCTGGCCCACGAGAGTGACACCTCTCCTCAGGTACCTGCATAGCATGTAAGTATTCAAAACAACCAAAAAAGGGATCAGGCTGCTGTAATCCGGGGAAGTCACCTGAGCTGGAGCAGCACTACTGACACCACTACCTTTTGCATCAAGTTTTTGTGGTTTGGCAGTGCTAAAAATGACCCCCCAAACCCAAGGATCCCTTTGTACCAAGATGAACCAAGTGTGTGCTCCTCCCAAGCCGCCGACTTTGTGCAGGCAGTAGAATTACTCCCAACAAAAAATAAATCTTTAATGCAGGCACTTTGCTGTTAAGCTACACTTTGCTGGGAAGGACAGATGGCTATCTGCGTGTTGGCTTGGAGTTAAGATTTAGGTAAGGCCAGGGCTGCTGCCATCACAAAATCAGGAGGGGCAGCATGGCGGGAGGTGGGGAGGACAAGGCTTTACCTGCCCCTTCCAGCCGCAGCAAGCACTGGTTAAACCATGGGTGAAACCATAGCAGAGGTGTTGGGGTGAGGTGATAATTGGCAGGTGGAGAGCAGGAACTTCCCGGCAGAGATAAAACCACTCCTCTGCTGACACTCAGGGCTCAAACGTGCAGACACTGGGCATCAAAGCCCAGCTGCTCCCACTCCCCTCTCCTACTCCCCTCCACACCTCTGTGGGCTCCTGCTGCCTCTCCGCTGAGGAGTCTTGCAACAGGACAGCTGCTGGGTAAATCAGTTCCTGCCTTCTCTTGTGGCTGGTTGGGTTTCCAGTGGATCATCTGACAAAGCCAGTTGAGGAAAAAGTCCCAGGTGTGTATCTGACTCTTTTCACTGACAGCATCTTTTGCTGGAACAGGTAAATACAGCAAAGAGCCATATTCTGTTCATGTAGCAACAGGCCCTGCACCAGTACTGACCTGATGTGGCACAGCTGGCACTGGAGGCATTTGTGCCAGGGCCTGGATTTTGAGCTAACAGAGCCTGAACTGTGTTTCTGCTTCATGACACTGCTTGCTGGGAGAATGCTGGGTACCTCAACCTGGCACACATGCTAAGTAACATTTCAACTGGTGCAAAGATTTAGTTACAAAAGACAGGCTAAAATACTCATGTGATGTACAAGGGACAGCTGCTGGTACACAGCTCTGGTGCCAGTTATGTTTGGGCCAGCAGCCATGAGAATCTTGCACAGGTGAGATGTAGTGCAAGTTACACTGTCAGCACTCATTCACTGCTCGGGCTGACAGGTGCCAGGTGATATTCTGCAATCCCTATTTCTATTTTCCTGAGAGCCCAACTCTGGTGCCTAAAGCTCTTTGAAAGCTGTGCCCATAAGGCATCGTGGTAGGATTCCCTGGGGTAAAATTCAAGTAGACAGAGCAGCAAGAAGAAAAAAGAATTAAACCAGGAGATAAACGTCATCACTAATACACCTCCCCACACTTTCTATATTACTGCTCTATTATATTATTCCATGAGCTCCTCCTGTGTGCTGCCTGTGGGGATCAGCGCTGTTTGCCGAGCTGACAGAGGAAAATCCTCCCTATGTACAGCAGGATGTTGTGGTTTAACCCCAGCCAGCAAGTCAGCCCCACACTGCTCACTCACCCCTTCCCACTGGGATTGGGGAGAGCATCATAAAAGAACTCATGGGTTGAGATAAAGACAGTTTAATAGGGAAAGCAGAGGTCATGCAAGCAAATCAGAACAAGGAATTCATTCCCTGCTTCTCCTGGGCAGGCAGATGTTCAACCATCGCCAGGACAGCAGGGCTGTGTCACGGGTAACAACTCCTTGTGACAGGAAAGGTGTGTGCTAATGTCTTTGAGACAATTCCATGGGTGAGGCTATGGGTGTTAACATCTTTGAAATGGGTCTTAATGTCTCTACCAACTTCAAGCAGCAGGTTTGTTACAGAGCCCACACAGCCTGATTGCTGAAACAGACAAGTTGAGTCTGCACGAGCCTGACTTGCTGAACTTTGGGGTAAAATGCCGGGTTCAAGGGGAGATATATGTGGTGGGAGATTCGGGAAGGCTGCACCTTCCTGGTACCTCAGCTGATGAGGAAAGGAAGAGGGCAACATGCGGCTGAGAGTTTGGGATAAAGGGAGGCTGTGCCCTCCGAAACCTCGAGAGAGAAAATCCCCCGTGTGTGTCCTGGTGGCCTCTCTCCCTTTATCCAAATAAAGCTGCCGGACTCCTCTGTCTCCTTCATGGACACTGGTTTTTCAGAGCGGGATTTTCTGTACAAGTCCAGCCATCAACCCACCACCAAACCATGTCCCCAGGTGCCACATCTGCATGATTTTGAACACCTCCTGGGCTGGTGACTCTACCACTGTCCTGGGCAGCCTGTGCCAGTGCCTGACTACCCTTACAGTGAAGAAATTTTTTTTCTAATATTCAACCTAAACCTCCCCTGGCAGAACCTGAGGTTGCTTCAGCTTTGTAAAGCTGGCTAGGTGAAAAATGGTGGCAGCAGGGACACTCTCACTGGGAAATACTCTGTGTCCTCACCCTCTTGCTGAATGTTACACTGGATCAGCCCTGTTTGAAACAAAACAGGGAGGACAAAGGAAGTCTCCTGTGTGTGAAACCATGAAACAAGTGTGTATCCAAGTTGGAAAAGACTATAGCTGAGGTGGGAAGATCGAAAAGGAAAGAGAAGTTCTTTCCAAATATGCTCTCATATGTCCAATTTGAAGTTTGGGCTAGGGGAGAAGCCAGTGTGGGGCGTGCAGGGCTCTGGGTTTCCCTGGTGCCACCGCGGGCTCCAGCACTGCTTGCTCTGGATGCGGCCCTGCCGTGAGTGCAGCTCCCTCACCGGGACACAGGAGCTGCTGGGATGAGCCTTCTCCAGAGGCTCTGATTTCACTGCTGGAGCAGAGCAGGGATGGGAGGATCCACTGTCCCACAAGAACTCCTGTCAACAGCAGAGGCCAAAGCCCCGGGCTGCGGTGCAGGTGATCCCTGGCTGGGCTGTGCAAACCCGGGACAGCTCTCAAGGGATCCTGTCTGACTGTATGGGAAGGAAGTGAGGTACCGTGGTTTGGTGTTTCAGCGAGGGGAGCTGGGCTGTGGACTGAGACGTGGGGAGAGGGAAGGCTATGAATCTGGAGAGTTGGCCAGGGTGCTGGGAAAACAGCTGCAGCAATTCATCACTAGCCCCTGTGAGCACCATGTGCAGGGCTGTTCTGCCTTTGCTGTGTTACTCTGCCAGTGGGGTTTTTTTGACCTGCTGCAGTAACAACAGGGTCTTTCCTCCCTTGTTTCTGTAGAAAATTATGCATTTAACACATGCAGGTTAAAAAAAGCCAGGCCAGAAGTTTGTAAACCACAGGGAAAGCAGTGGATTAATACCGCCCCTGGAGACTGAATGTGTTAAGGATCATCACATTAACACATCTTCAAAATCCTGAGCCCAGGCTGAGGTCTCAGTTCACACCAAATGAAAACCATGTCCCTCGGAACTTTTGGACAAGAGAAGGGCCTTGCCCAGTTGTTTGCAGAGTCACCCATAACACTGAGGTATTTATGGGGCTGTTTTGCCCTCCAGGCTTCTTGCTACCTGATTTACAGTCTGGGAAAGTGCAGCCAAATGGAAACCTGAGGGATCTTTCCTTTTTCTCCTCTCTGGCCCTCTCACAGGACAGACTGTTGTGAGAAGGAGATGGAGTTCCTGTGGAACAAAGAGTACCCACCCATTGACCAGGACATCTCCTGCCGAGGCCTTGCGCAAGGCCTTAAACAATCCCGAGACCAAGTGTGGCTGTGAGATTTGCACGGTCATTTCATGCTGAGTGTTTGCACAGCACCATTAATTCCCTGGAAAGTGCAGCTTAGGGGAATGGGGGAAGAACTCTGGACTCATCACCACTGGAGGCTGTGGATACCAAAGTTTGCATGAGTTAAAAGGGGAAAAAAAAAGATAAGCTATTAGCAAAACTCACAGGAAAAACAAACAAACAAACAGCATCAGGAATGAAATACAAAGATCTGAGCTCTGGGGAGATTTGACCTCTGGGGAGATTTGAGGAGCAAGGGCCAAAGACAAGTATTTTTTGATTTCCCTCAGAATTGCTGATAAAGTACACAACAAATTCATTTTCTTGTCTTCCATTATGATATTCCTGGATAAAAGCTGAAACACTGCTGGCTGCTCCTTGGAGGAAGTTCAAACATGTGGCATTGCACACCTTGGAGAGGCAAGACAAGACTCAAACACATTCTCATCTATTCCCAAATGTTTACCTTCCACCTGAAGAAAAGAACACCAAGCATTTAGCTTGGACAGGGCCTCGATTTCCCATCTCAGGACATTTTGGGCCAGCACAGCGAGGGTTGTTTGGGAGGTGTCTGTGCAAGGAATGGAGCAGGTGGGCTCAGCCTGACCACCACACTGTCCCACTGCCTCTGCCAGCTCTGCAGACATCTTTCCATGGTCCCATGTCCCCTCCCTGCCCACTGCCAGCAACTGGTCAAACTGGGCACGGCAGCAGGAGCTCTTTTTAGCTACTGCCCAGGCAGCAGCTGCCTGCTGAAGGAGCAGATGCCTGTGCTGTGTGAGCAGGGCCTGATGGGACCATGTGTGGTCCTGTGGTGCAGGAAATTAAAACTGGTGAAAATCCAAAAGTTTGGAAAACCATGTGGTGCAAAGGCACAAGAATGAAGTGAGCTGGCAGTAACTGTACAAATAAATCTGCTTCAGTGCTAACTGAAAAGGAGCAAAGAGAGAAAGAAAAACCTCTGGATACTCCTGTATCCATGTAGAGAGATCCACAATCAGTGTCCACAGGGCCCTGCTGGGAGCAAAGAAAGGATAATAAGCCATAGCTGTACTGATTGCTCCTCCTCCCTGTCTTTTATTATTTTCCATATTTAGTTAATAATTAGGAGTTAGACCAGAAGGGAATTGTCAGCTCTGAGTCTGGGGTGTGGTGACTGATGCTAGAAGAGATTTCAGTAATATATTTAGATTTTACTAAAGCACTTGACACCGTGCCTCAAAGTCTTCTGCACAAAACTGATTAAGTCAAACTGTATGTGAAAGCTGATGATGGAGAAGGCTGCATCAGGTGGAGGAAGGTATCTAAATTTCTGCAGACATCACTGCCAGATTAAGATCTGATTAATCAATGCAGATTAACATCATCTTTATTTTTGCTGCTGGTCTCAAGACCTTTCAGCTTCAGGCCATCACATCATCTATTGCTCAGGTAAGAGCATTTGATGAGCTCCATCCTGTTCCCTATGGGCAGCAATCAAGCTCAGAATTGAGCTTGTTTTCCTTTATTCAGTTTCATCTTCTTCTCCTAGGATTCAAAAATTACTGCAGGTCTCCATGTGCTGGAAACCTCATTTTCATTACTCCTGAACTTGATTTAAGACCCAAGTTGAAGTTTTTCAGGGCAGTTAAATTTCACTTACTAATTCAGCTGTCCCTTTTGCATCTCCCTGAGGGCATTCAGCTGAACTGAGTAAAAGTCTTTCACATATAGCAATTTTGATGTACAAACACATGCATGTCATCTCTGGAAGGGCTTCTGATTTCTCCTTGTATCTCACACTCAGTTTCTAACTCACACGTCTGCTCATCCTTGCCTTCACTGGTGATATTTGTACTAAAATCACCTTCCACTTCTCATCCTTGTGGAGAATGTCAGCACAGGTCCAGCTCTCAGCTTTATTAAGAAAAAAAAAAAATTCCCCATCTGCTGTTTGTGATGCCATAGAAAAAAAATTCCTTTGTTGTGTCATAATTTTAATGCCTCGTCTCTGGAAAAAAATATCAGTGGTGGGCACCTGGATCATCTAGGAAGGGTCATTGTTTCCATTCCATGTCATCTGCCCAACTCAGGAGTTCTCCATCTCTTGAGTGGCTCCACACTCTGAAAACATCTCCACTGCGTGTGTGAGTTTCTGTCTGCCGAGAGGCACAAACTCGGCCATGAGCTGAGGTGGTTATTGGTTCCTAGCAGGGAACAGATCAGCCAGATCAGCCTGCAGAGGACAAACTTGCTTCAGTTCTCCTCTGTGCTTTGAAGCAAGGGCTGATTATGAGCCATCAGAGGTGCTGTGTCCTAATCAGCAGCTGTGACTTTTATTAAGTCAGCTTTTTTAAGACAGGCCAGCCACAGAGACCCTCTTCCATAACCTCTGAATTTCCCCAGGCAGTTTGGTCATGCTGAACACTCTGGAAGACCACAGCAACTTTGAAGAGGTTTTGTTTCCATTGTAATAAATCAGAGACCTCATTCTGTAAGGCATCACAGGATCTGTATCAAACCTGTCTGTAAAAATACAAGGTGAATTCCCTCTGAATTGGGTTTTTATCTTGATTAGGACTGAACCCAACTTTGGCCTGAGTGAGGAAGGGTCTGGTCCAGCTCCTGTGAGGTGACAGAAGCACAGGAATCAGAGCAGAGCTGCTGATGGGGTGGCTGAGGTCTCAGAGACCCTGATGCCCCCAAGACATCCTTCTGTACTTTATCATAGAATCACAGGATGATTTAGTCTGGAAGGGACCTTAAGTTTCATCTTGTTCCAGCCCTGCCCTGCCATGGGCAGGGATGCCACTGCTATCAGGTACCAGGAAGGTGTTTTACCACCTTTGTTTTCAGTTTTTATCTCTAAATTGAGCTGACAAAGTAGTTCTGTAGTTCTCTTACATCAGGGGTTGAGTGGCCATGGCCTCCTTTCAGATTCAGAAGCTCCAGATAAGGGGCTAATTGTGACTGTGGTGGTGTGGTTTGTAGGGGACAATGTTCCACTGACAATTAAATCATCTAGGAAAAGACTCTGCTCTCCTGCAAGCTGGAACAGGGTGTGGACAGAGTGGGTGAGAAGAACTAAAAAGAGGGAATTAAGAATTTATTTGTGTCAGGTGAAATAAGCTTTTATCAGGAGCTGAAGGCAGGAGGGAAAGGCCAAAGCTGTGGCTCTTTTCCCGAAGCAGAACAGATGCACAGAGTGTTGCTTTCAGGTGCCTGTGATTTTCTCCAGGAGCTCCCTCTCCCTGACAGGCGTGGGAGTTATCAGTGCTGTGCTCAGAAATTTGTTGCACGGGCTGTGGTTGGGGTCTGTTCGGTCAAACGTGTCAGTCTGTGTATTGTAGACCTCACATGGCTGAGGAGTTAATCGGGAGGATCTCAGGGTGAAGTGGGAGTCCAGAAAGGGGGGATTAAGCCCCTGTGTGTTGCTGGGGGCAGGAGTGAATCCTGGGAGTTAATGGCTTGGACATAACCCGAGAGTCTGTGGCCTGGCAAGAAACTCAGAGTTCAGGACCAAAGAACTGCCTTGACCTGGTTGTCTTGAAGGCTGAAAAGGATTCTGCAGCTTTCCTTCCTTTAATTTCTCTTTCTCTGAGGCAGGAATCTCCCAAACCACTGCCTGCTTTCTTGGAGCAGGCTCTCCACTTTGCTTCTGTTGGCATCAGACCCCTCCATCCCCACTAGATGTGGGGATGCACCAGATGTGCCAGACCTCTCTGGAAGTGGGGCAGCACGAGAACCTTGAGTGCCTGCTGCCCACAGAGGGATGGTCCCACAGCCCTGTGAGCCCTCCTGGGGCAGATGCATCCCCTGCAAAACCAAGGGACTGCAGCCTACTGGGAAAGGAACAGAAGCCCTTCTCCTGCCTGAGGAGGAGGGACCCTGTGCTGAGTTTATGCTGTATCTGTGCTGCAGATCATGAGACATCTCAACACTCTTGAGCTGTCAGATGGCATTTTTAATCAACCCAAACTTGACTTTTTAGAAATTGTTGTTAATTATGCTCTCCAACCAGAAAGCACAGGGCTTTGATCAGCGCTTCTCAAAGCAAGTATGATCCAATGCTGCATGTTGTGTCAGCTCATTAGGAGCTGCCTTCATTATAGACCCTGCTCGTTAGCTGTGTCTGAAGTCCTGGAACTGGAAGCCTGTGAATTGAGAGAGGAGTTAGACAAGGTTTAGTAGCTGGGTCTCAACAGCATAAACATCAACATGGTTTATGCTTTATAGACACATAAACATAGTTTATAGGAAGGAGGCCTTGTAGGAAAGGTACAGTCACTGATGAGCAAAAGATAAGGCCCAGCAAGTGTCCCAGAAGTGAAGCAGGTATGTTAAACAGGGGGATTTGGCATTGTCTCACCTGCAACCCCAGGCCAGGGTAACCAAAACCATGTTTGAAGCAAGACAGATAAACAGGAGTGCACATGCACCAGGTTCCTTGGAGCTGAACTGCCAGGGAAGGATTTGGCCTCAGGGGTGCAGTGTCAGTGTTGGTTTTGGTGTTGTCAGCCTTGCTCACCACACGGACAGGGACTTTAAAGCAGCGCTGGTGTCTTGACCCTGGAAAAGCAGCTCACTCCATGAGGCTGCCCTGCCATCATGGAATCATTGCTCTTCATAAGCAACAGAGGACTGGAAAGTGAGAGATGTTCAGTGTTAATTATAGTTCATTTTTCTGGTAACCCACTGTTCCAAGGCAGGTTTAGAGCTGCTTGGAGGGAGGTTAAGAGCCACTTTGTCCAACTGTCTGGAAAATCAATCTAAAAGAGGAATGGTGTGCTGAGGGAGTGTTGTAAAATTGAGACACATAATATAGTCAAATGAGATTTATTTTATATACCAGTTAAACCAGATTAACTGGTTTTATTAAACCAATTCAACAAATTAGGCCAATTAAGCTCCATCAGCATTTGAATAGAGATTCATGATGTCCAGTGGAATTGGTTCTACTCGATTGACTTCAGATTGCTTAAGGTTTAGAAGAGTAACCCAGAAGGAGCTGGGTTACCCCCATGAGGTGAGGGTTCTCAGACTCATGGAGTTACCTGAGACAAGGGAAGAATCCCAGCTACAGAGCAGCTTGCTGCTCCGAGGGGGTTTGGCTCAAGTGACCCCCAACATCTACACCCCAGTCAGCTCTGATCTGCGGTCAGACATGGGCATGTGAGCCCTCCCTGGCTGGAGTCTGATGTGTCCCCACAGCCACCACACAGACATGGTGGGGTTTGGCCTGCACAGGAGAAGGGAAGCGAAGCCAGCCATAACTGGCCAGACTGGGAGCAGTGGCAGTCACTGACTGGAGGGAGAAGGATGCCCATGACTCCATGTCAGGCCTTTGCAGCAGCCTTTACTGCTTCACACAATCACAGATTGGTTTGGGTTGGAAGGGATCTTAAAGTTCATCTCATTCCTACCCCCTTCCATGGGCAGGGACACCTCCCACTGTCCCAGGCTGCTCCCAGCCCCAATGTCCAGCCTGGCCTCAGGCACTGCCAGGGATCCAGGGGCAGCCACAGCTGCTCTGGGCACCCTGTGCCAGGACCTCCCCACCCTCCCAGGGAGCAATTCCTTCCCAATATCCCATCCATCCCTGCCCTCTGGCAGTGGGAAGCCAGTGCCCCTTGTCCTGGCACTCCAGGGCCTTGTCAAAGTCCCTCTCCAGCTCCCTTGGAGCCCCTTTAGGCCCTGGAAGGGGCTCTGAGGTCTCCTGGGACCTTCTCTTCTCACGGCAGAATAACCCAGCTCTCAGCCTGCCTTTGTAGGTGAGGGGCTCCAGCCCTCAAAGCATCTTTGTGGTCTTATTGAATAGGAATATTCATTGAATAGGAATATTTGATGTAATCTAAAATAATTTAAGCTGAAAAGCCCATCAGCATTCCTTGTTTCCTTTCACTTGTCTTGAGACCCGTGCATTGCTTGGCTTTCAGGAAATCCACATCCTGGACCTGCAGCCCGGGCTGCTGGAGGTGCCCAGGACCGTTCCCCTCCTGACCTCCTCCTGCCCACAGCCCCAAAGCATCAGGGGTGCCTGGGGCAGTGTCCCTGCAGAGGAGTGGCACCTGCACTTTGCTCTGCTCTAGGGGAGCAGAGCATGTCCCAAGGGCTGTGAAATAACCCCAGAAAAGCACTTCAGCCCCCTTCTCTTTATACCCTGTGACCATTAATTGCTGTGTGGCTCAGCACCTGCACTCTGTGCACTTCGGAGGCTCAGGCTCAGCCTCTGCAGAGCAGCTGCTCAGCCCGAGCCCCTGTAAGGAGCCACTTTCACCCCACCAGCTCTCTCTTGCTGCTGATGCTTTGCATCAAGGATGCTCTTGACTGACAGGGAAAGCATTTTTCCTTCCTTATCCACAGCATGCCTCAAGCATTTTAGCTTGGGAGCTCAGTGTATGCCACAGGTCCTCTGCCAGACATGGGCCTTTCCTGAGGCTTTTTCTGTTTAATCACACGAAGAAAGATGCATTTGCCATTCTTAGCAGTCCGTTTCACTGCGGTGTCTCTTTCTTCATCCCAGAGTATATTTCCCCCCAATTAACTCATGTGTTTTACTCTGTGTGCTTATGCTTTGCCAAATGTGAAGTGAGAGGGTGATGCTGTTTCCGAGACAGACTGATGAGGCCCAGCTATTCCCAGTAGAAAGCTTAATGCTAACACAGGGTTTCACAGATGCTCCTTGGGCTGCCCATTAGCACATTTATCTCCACTGAAAAATCCCAGAAGCCTTAACCTGCAAATCTTGCTAATGAGAGGAAGTCACATAAACCTTGGGCTGGTAGCAGAGGCTGCTGATACACACCACCACGGTGTGAGTGTTCTTAGAATTTTTTAACTGAAATTAAATGCTCTGTGGCTCTGCCACATGGCAGGTGGATGTGCACAAAATACCAATGGGAAGAACACAGAAATTCAGTTCCCTGCCTGAATTTTACAGGGGTGTATACAGTGTGTTCTGGACTTAAAACTATTTTGTTTAGTCCAGGGGAACACTGTGTCCATAACCTCCCACGGTTTCCAGCCCACCCTGCACTGCCCATGCAGCTGGACATCACTGACAAAACCCTATCTAGCCCCAGTGAATGGACAAAACCAGTTTTTGGGCTGGCTGATGAGTCTGCACGGAGAGGCCCTGACCCTGCTTCAGTCTGCCTCTCTGTGCTCAGGTCTGGGGCAACACAGCAGGAACAGAGAGCAACCTGCAGCTCGCTGTTGTTCTGCATTGCAGCACTGAGCAGCAGGGAAGCGGTGGTGGCACGGGTCTGTCATTGGGGCAGGTGATGGAGCTGATCCCCACGATGCTGGCACATGGAGATGTGCAGCCCCAGCACACAAGGGTGCACAAAAGCGCTTTCCTAAACCCATCGGAGGTGTCTGCACTTCTGTTGCCTCAGTGCATGCGGCAGGCTGGGCTGGGGCTGCAGGGGCTAGGGGCTGCAGGTGCCCCCAGCAGAGGGGTGCAGGGGGCTGGGGGCTGCAGGCTCCAGCTGGGAAGCATTACCAGCTCCAGCTGCATCACCAGTGGAAACCAGGACAAGTGGTGGAGGGGAAATGAAATGAACAGCAGGGATGGAGGGAGCACAGGGAGGAGGAGCAGCCCTCAACGAAGAGTTTGTAGTGGTGGCAAAGCAGTGTGACTCCTTGATTCTCTGGTTTCTCTTAGGGTAGCAGGAATCCCCAAGCCATCAGAAGTGCGGGTCTGGCTCCCTGCTTTGAAGCAAGGGGACCTCACACGTGAGCTGGCGGAGCAGTGTGTTCTGCCTGCAGCCCGCAGCATCCTGCCTCTGTTCACGAGCACTGTGCGTTTGCACGATTTAAAATTAACATCTAGCCGGGGATTTCACTTTCTCCAGGCATCCTGCTCTAGCAGATGTCTCCAGACTCTGAGGTTAGAACCATTTAAGAACTAAGGAAAGCCACAGGACGATTTCCAGCGGGAAGCGCTGGCGGGATGCGGAGGGGCTGCTCCCGTGCCCCCGCCCAGCGGGGTTCGGAACAGCTCCGAGCACTTCCCTTGCCCTCCAGCAGGCGCGGGGGGCTTTGCTGCTCCCTGCTCGTTCCCAGCTCTTTAAACAATGACTTCGAACCGGTTTTGTTAAACTCGGGAACGAACTGCAACGGTGCAGCGAGTTCCCGTCCCGGTTGAGCCACGGTAAGCGCCGCTGTCCCCGTCGGGCAGCACCACCCGGCCAGCCCGGGACACGCACCGGCCCCGGGGCTGCGCACTCCCGGCTCGGGCGGCTCCATCTCGTCCCCCGCGGCCGCCGAGCATCCCGGGGCGGGGCGGGCTGGGCTGGGCTGTGCGGCGGGCGGGGGTGGCTCCGGAGCCGCCCCCACCTCCCGCTTCCTCCCCCGGGCCCCGGCTGGAGCCCGTTGCCCTCCCTGCTGGCGGTAGCGGGGCCGCATCCCGGGCGTGAGGTTCGGCAGCCCCGCGGGACGGGCCCGAGGGACGGCGGAGCAAGTGAGCGGGCTTCTCCCCCTTCTTCCCTCTTCCCTTTCCCCCCTCCTCTCCTCCCTTCCTCCTAGGTCTCCCCGCCTCGCCCGCGGCTGTCGGGAACGCAGGGTTCTGCTGCGGGAGCCCGGGAGTTGCAAAACACCTCCTGGCTTTGCAGCACGTTTTAAGTTTTTTTTTTTTTTTTTTTTTCCTTTCCCTTTTCCCTCTTACACTTGGAGTAGCTAATTGGGTAGGAAAACACGAACTGCAGGGGTGGGATTACTTCATGCTCTTGCAATGCTGTTTTGCTGTTCGATTTCAGTCCTTTCGCGTGAATATAGCCTGCCTGGCGGTGCTGCCCTGGAGCGCGGCGGGGGCCGGGCGCTGCTCTGCCGCCAGCGCTCTTTTTCCTTAGCAGGTTCCCAGTTTTAAGGATGATTTCGTTGTCTCTGTTGCTGCCTTGCTTTCGGAGGAGATTTGCTTTTTTGAACAGCGGGTCCCGCAGTAATCCCGGTCCATGCCGTGTGCCCCTCAGAGGCTTCCTCATCTGGCAGGTTCATTCCATCACTAGGGCTTTTCTCCTTTAGTTTCGAGATTTCTGTAGAATATGTGACCTCCAGGGAAGCGGCGATGCCGGCAGCGGGCTGTTTGCTTCCCAGCCTACTGGCTGGTGTCCTGGCTCCTGCAGGCATGGATTGTCACTGTGTGGAGCAGCTCCGATTTTCCTCCTCTGTTGGTGAAAGCTGGATTTCTTCAGGTTTGTCCGAGAATGGGGGAACAGGGGAATTTCTCATGCAGGTGGCATTGAAGTTCAGCCAGCCAAACCAGCAGAAACTGCTCCCCTGAGAATACAGTATGTGCAGATGTGCTCCTTGAACAGTTTATCCTTGAATGTGAGTAACAAGTCGTTGTGTCTCACAGAAATAAATACAGAGGAGGTGAGTGCTGGGTGTTGATTCCTGAGGCCTGGAGTCAGCAGGATGCTTCAAGTGGGGATGAGAAAGTTTGAGCTGGTTCTTGGGTTGGCTGGATGCATGTTTACACCACTGGAACATGTGCAAGTGAAGGACCGGTTTGTGATTGTCTCATGCTCAGCCTTCCTGTGTATTCCCCTCCAAAAGGGGATGATGCAGTGGATGATGCTCAGGAACTCGCATCTCCCGGTTATGTTCCCCCTAGGGGCATTTCCAACTGGCAATTCCAGCAGCAAAATAAGGAGGGGGAGATTTTTCTTCCTTCTTTATCATAAATATTTCACCTGTAAAACTGTAACCTCAAAAATAATTAAACCTAGGGAAATTTGCTTTGTACTTCTTAAGCCTGGGCTTTCTCCAATGGTACCATGCTCTGGGGTGTGGCTGTTCTGCTTTACTTCCCTGAATTAATTTTATTGTGGCATTGAGAACTCCCCTGTGGTCCCTGGAAGTTGTCCTGCATTTTGAGAAGTTCAGAACTTGCTGAATAATGGTTTTTCTTCTCTAGAATATAGGTGGGAAATTTCCTATCCCAGCCTGTCCCTGGGTACCTGAAAGTTGACTTTTGCAGCTTTCACCTCAGCAAAGCTGGGCTTCATTGATAAATCTTTTTTTAAAGGGACTTGTCTCATCTAAAGTAATGAAAAGTTGTTATTTCTCATAATAGTTGGATGAATTAGTTAGATGAATAGGGACCTTCCTGCTCCCCTTCTGCTGAGTGAAAATCCACATCTGTTTTTATGCTGACAATTGTTTAAATGATTCCCAGCCCCAGGGAACCTGCTATCCATTCCTGTTTGCATCTGGAGTTGTGTCAGTGTTGGATGGTCTTTCCCAGTGTAGGGAAGGCAAATACTCTTGGTGAGGTTGTTCCCCAGAGAGCCAGAGCCCTGCAGAGAGAGCGATGTCACCTTGGTGTCTCTTCCAGGAGAACAGCCTCACTGAGAGGAGGTATCTCCATCCTTGTGCAGTGCCAGGAGCTGTCACAGCTTTCTCCAATGACACCTGCTGTGATGTTCATGGGGAACTTGGGGTGTTCATCTGGGAGAGAACTCGGTGACAACATCCTGTGTGTTCCTCTAGGATGATTAGAACAGTGGTCAGAGAGGGGTCAGATGTTCTCCCCAGCATGGCAGTCATTACAGCAATGGGAATGGCAATTCTTAGCCCTTTACCTCCAGCGAGTCATAACTTAAGACCAAACACTCCTCTTGTTAGCTCTAAGGTTTTATTTTTTAGAGGGCAAATTATCCCCATTTGCACAGAGCTCAGCTGCAGTAACTCCCATCCCTGCTGTCCACATGCAGCATTGCTGGCGCTGGGAATGGCACAGGAGCAGTGCGAGGCTGTGTCTGAAGCCAGCAGCAGAGGGGCTGGGGAATCCCAGGCAGTGTCTGGAGGCAGAGCTGCAGTGGATGTCACCTGTGGCAGGGAGCTGAACCAAAGTGGAACCAAGAGCCCTGTCTGTCCTGGCTCCTGGCAGCAGGAGCTGGCGAGGACTTGGGGACACCCTCAAGGCACTGCTGGCAGGGCCTGGCTGCTCTCAGGTGCAGCAGTGCTGGGGCAGCTGCTTTCTATGGGGCTGTTTCTGTCCCAAAAGGAGAAATGTGTGTTGGCAGCTTCCCCAGCACTGGGATGGCATCGAGGGCCAGAGCTGTGCTCAGCCTGGGGTGGAGTTTCTGCTCCTTGCAGCCTGACCCCTCTCTGGGCTGGTCTTGCACTTCCTTTCCAATTTGCTTCAAGTGTTTCCCAGCTCTAAAGCTGCGATGTTAAAAGACATCTTTGTGGTGAGCTGTGGCAGGTGAAGGATGCTGTGTCCTGTTGAGGCTCTGTGGAATGCCACAGCCTGTTTGCTGCAGCCCTAAGGCAGGAAGGGGCAAGTGCCAACCCCTGTGGCTCCTGGCTCTGGGCAGCCCCTGATCCTGCTGCTGCTTTCCTGTATTCTGTGCCTGTGTGCTCAGCAAATGCTGCAGGAGTATCTCACTTACCTGTGAAACACTTAACCTATGTCTCATTGGGCCAGAATGAGAGCACAGGAACCAAATCCTGCCTTGGCTGGCACTGCTTGATTTTTTTTGGGGATGCAAAAAGGTATGAGGAACAACCACCGAGCTGGAGGATGGACACAGAGCAGGGGAACAGCAGCGCCATTTCAGTGGCACTGAACTGTCCTGGGCAGAGTTGCAGGGTGGGCTGGGTGCTGTTGCTCAGGTGGAACCAGTTACTATGGTCTCTGCTCCCCTTCAGCTGCTGGGTGGGAGAGGATGCTGTGTGGCTCAGGCCCTCAGGCTCCCTTGCTCCTCCTCTCCCTTCCAGAAGGAAGAGCTGACAGTGTGAATGGGAGCTCTGGTGCCCTCCAAGTGCTTTCACTGCACCCTTGCTTTGCTCAGCCACATGTTGTCCCTAAGGACAAGGGACAGGATGTTGCTGGCTGGGATCACCCCATGGGTGACCTCTCTCCAGGATGGTGCCAAAGGAAAGGCAGTGCAAGAGCACAGGTCCCTTTTTTGGGGGAGTGAGGGTCCTCTCTGCCAAGGCTCCCTGCACAAGCAGGGGAGGTTGCCCCACTTGGGTCCCCTTCAGAGCGGTGGCTGATGTTTGGTGGCACCGGCTGTGGGCACGTCCCCATGATGCAGGCTGCAGTGGCAATGCCGAGTCACCCGCTGGTGCTGGCAGCCCTGGACAAAGCAGGGCTGGCACAGCTGGCTCTAGGTGGAGTGTTTGCACTGGGGAGCCCAAGCTTTCAGCAGCTTTAATAGGAAGTTACTTTTTGTGATAAATTGATGGCTTCATTTTTTGACCTTTCAAAGCTTTTCATGCATTAGCTACATGTAGGAAATGTAATTTTCCATGATGAGAAACCAGCTCTGAAGCAGAATGACTGATGTGATCTTTTTTTGGATATCTGGAAGACCAAATTTAGTGTGAAACAAGGCTTGGGTCCTGGGCTGAGCTCCTCTGCCTCAGAGATTTGGCATCTGCATGACAGGGAGTTGAAAAGGGGAACAGGGAGAATTCACTACAATTGTTTTCTTTTGATGGCTGTGAAGCTCCTGGAGAGACACCAAGGGATAAGGGCTTCCAGACTTATACAGGGATTTCAGTGACTGAAAAGGAACTTGAGGGGAAAAAAGAAATGCTAAAATGAGGGAGGCTGAGGACTGCTTGGTCCCGGGCACCTTGGTCTGCAGGGCTCCTCTGATGCTGTTCCCACTGGTGGTGGCAACTGGGGTCTGGTCCTGCTGTGCTGAGCAGAGTTCTGGCAGCTCCAGTGTTGCTCTGTGTGCATCGAGGCAGCTGCCTCTGAGCTGTCATCTTTCCCCTTGTTGTTATTTTAGTTTCCTGGGGATGTAGTGCTGTGCTAACCCTGTTCTGGGTACTTTGGGGTTAGCATTTATAAGCCTTCTTCCGAAAGAGAGGCAGAAACCTGCCTGTCCTAAGGACTTGTCCATGTCTTGCCCACAGCTGCCATGGGTTACAGAGCATTCAAAATGCTCTGTGTGCCTGCAAATCACTGTGGTGCCAGTACCCAGCCCGGTTCTGGGGATGTGTAACAACTCTAACACCCAGTTTTGGTCTGTGTTTGTTTACGAGGAGGTACCTGGGGACATCACTTCAAAGTGCTCTGTGCCCGTGTCTGCAGCAGACTCAGCTGGCAGAGGGTGACTTTGCCTCTCGGAGCATCGCGAGTGACACTGTGAGAGCTGCCCCCACGTGTGAGCCTGAAGTGGTGAGAGTCGGGCAGGGTAGCTGCCTGTCTTGCTTTTAATATTTCATAGAGCGCTAAGAATGTGTGACCTGGATGAGAGAGCCCAGAAGTCGCAGGGATGTAAGTTCTGCTTTCCCTCGGAGCTCCCCGCTGCCGTACGGGGCTGTGCCAGTTCAGTGGGAAGAGGGCGGTTCCCCTCTGGCTGTGCTCAAGCTGCTTAGATCGGACCTCTTTGCTATTTTGCTGCACAAACATCCCTTTCTAACCGTGCAGAGGGGAAACTGGACTAACCCTCTCTTTAAATGCACTTAACCTGTGTGCAAGCCTTGGCTGGCAGCTGTAAGGCACATGGCCACCCAACCCCATCACCTCACAGCAGATGCAGGCAGCGCTCCTAGCACAAGACCAGGTGGGTTCAGCTGCTGAACTCCACACAAGCCTGTGGGGATCTCAAATAGCATCATCTCCTCCTTTTGTGCAGTTTTTTCTTATCTCTGAGATGGGGAGAAGTGATTTCCCAGCCCTCCTCAAGAGCAGAGCTGTAAGATCTTGTTAATCAGTGATTAGCAAGTGCTCGGAGGCTTTTGGATACAGGGCAGAGGGAAAGGCAGGCTGGGGGATAGGGTTGTTATGTGGCAGCATTATCTCGAGTTCTTTTTGTCCCTGCTGTTCCAAGTGTAGGGGATATCTCAGCTTGGCCTTGGAGCGGGAGCTGGGTAGTGACGGCGCCTGAGATGCTGAAGCACAGCCCCGTGAGCAGGTGACTCGGTGACAGCGGGTGGGTTAAATCAGGCCCTGACTGCAGGTGATTCTGAGAAGTGTTTAAGCCCTCCCTGTCCACAGCCGGCTTCCCAATCTGCCTCCTGCTGCCCACTGGGCTCCCAACTGCTCTCCGGAGCAGTAGGATCCTTGTCCCAGCCCTTAGGGGGTCAGTCAGGGTGTCTTCCCTCTGCTTTGTCCCTGAAACCTGACAGATCTGAGCTTCTCTTTCTCGGGCATGAGGAGAGATGTCCTTGCTGAGGCAGCTGGCTCTGAAGCTGGTACATGCTGAATGTCCCCGGGGTGTCTGTAAGTACACAAGGGACAAAGGGGAAAACATCATTTGAAAAGGTGACTCTTCATGGAAGTAACTGGGAAGGATCCTTGTTGGTGTGCTGGTGGCTCGTGTAGGAGCTCAGACGGACTCAAGGGCAGCTGGTAGCTCTGTTTAGAGGCTAATGCCTCGTAAGAGGGGAGGTGTGAGAGCTTTAGGGAGCTGCTGGTCAGCTCCACAGGGTGTTTCCTGAGGTTAATAACTGTGGTGGTGAAATGTGTCAAATTTCTGTGGGCCCTCGCAGTGAGTCTGGATGCCCAGAGTTCTGTTCAGTCACAAAGCGGAGATGAGATGTAGGTTTAGGATGGAGGAGGAGCAAACCTGCTGTGCAGGTCTGGCAGGGATCTGCCATGGCTGGGATGTAGCAGCCTGTCCTGGTGCCTGCTTGGAAGGGGAAGGGACGGGAAGGGAAGAGAAGGCTGCCCCGCACAGCAGCCCTGCACCTCGGGTTATTGTTCCTGGCTGCAGGGAGATGTTGCTCCATGCTCTCAATCCAGATTGCTTCCCAGGGAACAGCCTCTGGAAATGCGGGTGTTGGCTTGGGTTTCCTCCTATGCAAATGAGTTTATAGGAATGTACTAAGCTCCTTTACAAAACAGCTTGAGCTCTAATGAAAGACATCACTGTAAGAGAAAAATATTGTTAGCGCATTACTACCATCGTTAACGAGGTCAGATCATTGCCTTGGAACAAAATTAGTTTGTTTTGCTCTAATCAGTTTTAGTAGCAAGAGTGCTCAATAATTACTCATGTCCTCGTGAAAGGGATGGGACAGCATGACTAGAGCTGCTGGCAGACTGCTCTGACTCTGAAATGAATTGTGCAGATGAATTTTGGGAGGGCATCTTTCCAGCTGCACAGTGCCCCTGGAGTGATGCTGGCAGAGCCCAGCTTCAGCCAGGAATGGTCATGGTCCATAGCACAGCTCCTCTGGAAACAGTGTCCGGAGGGGGATTCAGAGAGGCATTAGCAGCAGGAACATCTTTGGACTCTGCTGTTGTCTTCATGTTTATGATCCTATTTGACTTACAGCATGTAAATGTCTCTCTGAACTATTCCTTTCTCTAGTCTATGCAAATTTTCAAGACCCCAGGAGCTCTCAAATACAGCTGCTGTCTAAACCAGAAGATTCACTTCTGGGTATTTGCACCTCTAGAACCTTCTCTTTATTTTTTGTTTTGTTTTGTTTTCCTGATGTGTTCCTGAGAAGGCAGCCTGCGGCCACCGGGATAGATGGACAGGGTGCTGAGAGCCAGTGCTGTGGTGGTGCCCTGGCTCAGGAGGAATTACTGTCAGCAAGCCACGCTTTCCCTTACAGGTGTGATGGCCGTGCATGTGCCTTCTGCATTGGCAGCTGCTACCCAGCAGAGAAGAGCTGTGGTGATGGGTACCTGCTCCTGTGTCTCACTCAGGGCAGTCAGGGTGGGCTGCGAGGCCACAGGGCCTTGGTCCCTGTACCTATAAACTGAGTCAGAGTGCAGCTTCTGATCAAAACTCGGGCTGAGCTCAACCATCCCACCCCATGCTGGAGGTGAGAGGTTCTTTGGTTCCTCTCCAGCATCTGCCTGGCAGCTCCCTGGGAGTGCAGTGCAGGGATAACAGAACTGCAGCATCGCAGAGCTGCAGCAGGGAATGGCTCTTGTTGGCACTGTGGCCTCCTTTTGCTTGTGCTTTCCCTTGTCCTTGGTGGGTCCTTGCAGGAGCCTGGGTTGGGCTCACAGTGCCACAGCTCAGCAGTTTCTTTCTAAGTGGTTCTTTCCTGTAAAAGGATGAGTTCATGCTGGAGCCCCCAGCTTTCCCTCCCCTTAATCCACTTGCTGACTTCAGCTAAAATGGTGTTAATCCTTGCTATACTTTCCATTTCCTTCCTCGTGTTTCCTTCTGGCTCTGCTCAGATGTGTTTTCTCCCCTGAAGCTGAGGGAGCTGCTGCTGGGCAGTGACTCTCTTGGAAGGGTGCCAGGAGTGTTGGAGCTGGGGCAGTCTGAGGGCTGAATCTCTGCACCTGAGGGTTTGTCTGCCTGGCTGTGATCAGTGAAGTGTCCCTTGTCAGGAGTACACGGGGGCCTTGCTGGCTCTGCTGCTCCATCAGTGCCTCCCACCTCATGGGCACTGCAGCCAAGACTGCTCTAGGCCTTCACATCCCCAACCAGTTCTTCCTCCTCAACTGTAAGTGAGGCCCAGCAGAGTGTCTGTTCCCACTGTCCCCTCTCTCCTGTGTTAGGGAGCTGTCACCAGTGCTCCCCAGGAACCACCTGACTTGCTGGAGTCCCACTGTGGTGTTCCTCCAGCACGTATTTGGGTTGTTGGAGTCCCTGAGGATCAGGATCTGCAAACATGAGACCTCTGCCATTTGCCAGAATGCCCCAACTAGTTTCCCCTGAGCAGGTGCTCTGTTGGCAGCCCCCACAGTGTCACCTGTGTTTGTCTGTCCCCCAGCCCTGAGCTCTCCTAAGGCTCATCAGCTCTACTAAGGCACAGCCTGATGCCTCCTTGCTGTCACACAGAGCCCACGCCCATCCATGGCAGCACTTGGTCACTCAGCTGTCCCACCATGTCCTGTGGCCCTGGGGAGGCCGCAGCCTCAGCTGTGCCCCAGCCCTGCCTCCAGGCAGCATCCTGTGCATGGGGCTCGAGCCATACACCGGCTGCACCATGGGCCTCTCCCTTAATCTGCTTTGAATTTCCCACATTTTAATTCCACTGAATGCCCTTAATTCCTGTGTCATGGAACAAGGAGAGCTCTGTCCAGAAAACCTCTGTTAGAGATGTGTATTTTGGCAATTCTAAAAATACACCTCGCTCGCCCAGGCTTGTGTGGGGTAGCCATGGCAACGTGGCTCCAGGAGCAGGGTTAAAAACAATTGCACCAATTAAGGGGGAAATAGAGCTGTTCAAACTTATAAAACCTAAAAATTTAGAAAATATGAAGTAACAAACTCCATGTGTGATGCCGTGGTCTGTACTGGCTTGATTGAAACTGTGCCACTTCCACTCTTAAGGAGCATCCCAAGTGCTGATAGAGCTGGGGATGTTCCATCTGGAGAACAGACTGTTCCAGGGAGACCTCAGAGCCCCTTCCAGGGCCTAAAGGGGCTCCAGAAGAGCTGGAGAGGGACTTTGGACAAGGGGAAATGGCTTCCCACTGCCGGAGGGCAGTGAGGGATGGGATATTGGGAAGGAATTGTTCCCTGGGAGGGTGGGGAGGTCCTGGCACAGGGTGCCCAGAGCAGCTGTGGCTGCCCCTGGATCCCTGGCAGTGCCTGAGGCCAGGCTGGACATTGGGGCTGGGAGCAGCCTGGGACAGTGGGAGGTGTCCCTGCCCATGGCAGGGGGTGGGATGGGATGAGCTTTAAGGTCCCTTCCCACTATTCAAGGGCTCTGTGAAAGAGAGCAGCCTGGCTAAAACATGGGGAATGTTATGAGGACAAAAGCGTGGTCTGAAGAAGAGTTTTGGCCGTCAGTGCTGGCCTGTGAGGGGGCAGGTGGATGTTACAATTCGTGTGCTGAGCCAAAGTCCCTCAAATCAATGGAGATTCTTTCACTGATGGATTAGCTTAGAGCTGGCAACACAGGCTTGGTGAAAGCGACCAGAGGAGTCTGAAAGCAATGTGCTATTGTTTTTAAACTAGATTGGCTTTAATTGTACTTGCTGGGCTCTGGCCATGGCCAGAGGAAGCCTCAGGAATGCCATCAGCTTGCTGGGGATGGTGCTGGGGAGTGTCTGTCTAGTGGAGCTGACTGAGCAAGGTGGTCCTTCAAAGGGCTTTAAATAAAATGATTTCAAGCACCTTTTTTTTTCTGTGCCTCACAGAATAACAGAATGAAAGGATTCAGAGCATCTCTTTCCAAAATATTTCCAGGTTTTTGCTGACGTTGCAGGCATTTTCTTTCCCTGGCTGATTCTGCTTTGCCATCTTGGCTTGCTGATGCCATCCCACATTTTTTGGGTGATGGACAAAGGGGTCTGGGTGCAAATGTGCCTCTGCCTGATCCTCAGAGAAGTTTCTGAGCTCGGGGCAGAGATTGGTGATGCTACTGCTGCCTGTTCTTGAGTTTGAACCTGAGCTGGTGAGGAATCCTGCCCTGCCCGTTCTCCCCAGGAGCTCAGCTGTGCTCTTGATCAGCCCCATTGACCCTGAGGAGCCTCTGGAAGCTTCTTGCTGTGTGTGGAAGCACTGGAGAGGAGGACCCCAGGGAGGGGTCGCAGTCACTGAGTGCTTTGCGTTGTCCTGGAGCACACAGGCGAGCTGGAGGTTAAAGCCCAGCCCAAGGGGTGGATGCGAGGCAGAGGTCCATGCACAGGAAGGAAGCGGGGGCCTGCAGCTGCGGGGGGAGGATGCTGCGCCCACTGGAAAGCAGCAGCGGGGTCTCCTGAGACAATTTAGGTGAAGGAAGCTGGGATGAAGTCACTGCTTTACTTGGCTTGGTGGCAGCAGGAGGTGTCCTTAGCAGTGCTGGGGGATGAGGAGTGCAGGTTAAAGGTGGTAAGCAAAGGGGCACATGTGGGGTGTGCAGGGCATGGTCCCTGGGCCGGCAGCTGCTGGGCAGTGCCTGGGCTGTGCCACACAGGGGGAGGTCAGTGTTGCAGAGAACCACAGACTGCTCTGGGTTGGAAAGGACCTTAAAGGTCATCTCATTCCTACGCCTTCTGTCACAGAGAGGGATCTCTGGTTTCCAGGATCTGGTCCTCCGCCTCCCTGCACTGGTGTGAGTGAAACCTCAGCTGTGTCCTGCAAACACAGGCAGTGCTGGTGCTTTGGGCAGGTTCTCAGGTGGGTGCAGCAGGGCTGGTGTTAGCCCTGGGGAAGGCAGGTGTGGGTGTCCCCATGGCTCCTGGGGGCTTCAGGGGTGGCATTGGCCCAGGTGGAAGAAGTGCAGCCCCTGTGACCCTGCAGCAATTCCTTCCATTTGGAAAGAAGCTTCGGGCAGAACAGGAATTGGAGTCTTTAAGATGATTTAGGCAAATTGAAAAAATTTTAGGCTGGATGTCTTTAACTCACTTTGAATTATGCTTTGCATCAATTTGGGTTGATGGAGCTGGAGGCCATCCCATAGTGTGTTTTGTTTGCACAGGTTAGACCAGAAGTGTACATGGAGCTGTTCTGGAAACTGGGCCAGGCTGGGGAAGAGGCAGAGCTGCTGGGGGACGGCCCAAACAGGGCTGGTGGTGAAGCTGGCGGCGCATGATGGTGCCAGGAGCCTTCCCAGGCTCCGACTCAGGCGCTGGCTCCCGGCCAGGGCCGGTTTGGTGGGTGAGGACTCGGAGTGAAGCTCCTGGGGAGGGGATTTGCCTTCTGCACTGGGAGCAGCGAGCTCGGAAGGGCAGAGTGGAGGGGCCGAGGGCTCACGCTGTGACCAGACCTGGCCACCCCTGGAGCCACGGGAGCACTGGCAGCTGCAGGTTTGGCTCCAGGCCTTGTTGGGAGGGAGGGAGGGCGGGCAGTGGGATTTCACCCTGCTCCATAGGCTGCTTGGAAGGGCTGTCCAAGGCTGGACCTTCCCACATGGGTTCCTCGAGCTGTCACACCTTGCAGTGTGTGGCACAACTCCAGCAGGGTTCAGCGCTGTTTTTCCTCTAAGACTTTGTGTGGTCTTTGCATGTCACTTCATGTCACTCTGGCCCTTCAGCCCTTTGCAACCCTTCCTCTAGTGGCTCTGGTGTTTGTTAAGTGTCCATGTGCCTTTCCTTTGCCCACAGCAGGGATGCTGTGAAATCAAAATCCTGCCTTTCTTCTTTCTATTGCCTCGGTGGTGGGGCTCCCTTGTGAAATGCCTCTGCTCTCCCAGCTGAGTCTGCATGGGGAGCTGCAGAGGGGTGATGTGTGTTTAGGGAGAGGGGGAGAGCTGGCATAAACAGCTCTGTATCCTCCCTGTGAGTAGTAATGTCAAGAGGATCTCTTACAATGGGTGCTTGCCCTATTCCCGCAAAATTACAATTCTAATTAAGTGGAGGTTAACCTCCACTGTGCATCCTGCAAATTAATGGAATGTGCCATTACCTTATCTTGCAGCACGAGAGGTTCTTGAAAATTACTTGGAAAGAAGTATATTCTTGTGTGTGGTTTGAATTTTTAATTTATGTTAATAGTTCAAACTTGAATTAATTAATTTTAAATGATGGACCTTTGATCTTTTTTTAACACTCTTGCTTCTGCAGCTTAATATAGCTTTCCAGCTCTTCTCCCATTGTAGTGAATGAATTGGATAAACATACATAATATGATAAAAATGTGCAAATATACCCTGAGCCAGCCACAAGGGTGGTGAAGCTGGTCTGGTCTCTGTGTGTGGTGTGCACTGAGGGGGGGGGCCTGCTGCTGCCACTCCAAGGGGGAATGCAGCAGGATCCACAGGTTTAGTGCAAGATATTGTGTTATTTCATCTTGCAGGGAGATCTGGGGAGAAAACTCATCTTGTGGCTTTGGGCTTGCTTTTGGAGGTGGTAATTTGGGTTTGTGGTTGTGTGTTTGAACAGAGCTTCATCTTTCCTGGGCACTCTTTTCTCATGTAATGCTCCCTGCTGCAACATCCAGGGAGCACAGGCAGGTCATGCCCTGGCCCCAGGATGTGAGGTGCCTCTGCAGTGCCCAGTGCAGGGGAATGGTCACTGCCCTGGCTCTCAGGCCACCCTGGCACTGGTGCAAGCCAGGTACCACTGTCCTTCTTGCCCATTTGGGCACACCCATCTCATTCAGCTGCACCATCTGAGCAGCACCCCCAGGGCCTTTCCCCCTGGGCACATTCCAGCCATTGTGTCCCCATCTTGGAGCATTCCATGGGGTTGTTGTGACAAAAGTGCAGGACCAAGTACTGAGCCTTGCTGGATCTTTGTACAGGGGAGTTGGCCCACGAATGCAGCCTGTCCAGATCCCTCTGCAGAGTCGTCCTGCCCTCCAGCAGATCAGCACTCTGCCCAGCTTGGTGTCACCTGCGATCTGAGGGTGCCCTCAATCCTCTCTTGGCCCCAACACCCAGTGCCGGGGAACACCACTGGTGCCTGGCTGCCAAGTGCATGGAGCTTTGTTCCCCACCCCTCTCTGGGCCTGCCCATCCAGCCCATTTTTCACCCAGCAAACAGTGCCTCTGTCCAAGCCATGAACAGGAGAATGCTCTGGGTAACAAAGGCTGTACTGAAGTCTGGGTAGGCACATCCACAGCCTTTTTCTCCCATCAGCTGAAGGGATCACCCTGTCACAAAAGGAGGTCAGGCTGGTCAAGCAGGCCTTGCCTTTCATGAGCCTGTGCTGGCTGGGCCTGATACCTTGGTTGTCCTGAATGTGCCATGTGGTTGCCCCAAGACAATGTGCTCCATAACCTTCCCCTGCACCGAGGTCAGTCTGGCAGTCCTGCAGTTCCCCAGATTCTCCTTCCAACCCTTCTTGTGGATGGGCATCACACTGGCACCTCCAGGCAGCTGGGTGAGCCAGGACTGCTGGTAAAGGATGGAAAGTGGTTCAGTGAGCTCTTCCACCACCTCCCTCGGCACCCTTGGGTGGATCCCATCTGGCCTCAGAAAGTTGCGAGTGTCTGGGTGCTGCAGCATTTTGCTGACCCTTTCCTCTTTTGGAGTTTATGGAGTCTTCATTCTGCTCCTTATCCCCAGCTTGGGGGGCTGAGTACCCAGAGAATAATTGGACTTCTTATTTGAGCCAGTCCTGCAATGTTTTAAAATTAAAATAGCAGACATCATAATCTCGGAAGTTTCCCAGTCCCTGCCAGAGCACTGACCTTGTGAGACTGACTTCAGCTGAAGCCAAATCTTCTGAGAAGGGGGGGGGGGGGAAACAGCCAAGCTTCCTTTCCCTGTGTGCTCCCAAGATGTGGGGACCCAGGGGTGTCTCTGAAACCAGACCCAAGCCCGCCCTTCTGGACTGCTGTCGATGGCCCCGCTCCCTGCAGTCCCTTGCTCTGCTGGGAAGGTTTGGTTGTGCTGTTCCCAGCTCCTTATCTCACAGTGCAGGGACTGGCAGGGGCTTCACCGTGGTCACCATCCAGCATTCCTGTTTTCTGCCTCCATCTGGCAGCTGCCTTACCTGGGATTGAGGGGTTTCTGTCTGGGAACAGCAAATTTACTGGGGGGAAGGGCAGGCCTTAAGGGTGAGCTTGTTATTTTCTCAACCCATGAGAGGGATTTGGAGAAGCAAAATGGTTGGCAGCAGTGCCTAACAGTGCTCTTGCTCTTTATTTCTGTGGTCAGTTTCTGTCTCTGGAATGACAGTGATGGCTGATGCCGGTGTAGTAGAGGAGACCTTGCAGGAGGGGGAAAGAGATGCTGAAAGGGGTTGCCAAAGCAGTTGCTTCTTCAGCAAAGTGCTCCAGATGGACTGGGCACATCATCCAATCCTGGATCATCCAGCCCAGCTCCTGGCCCTACACAGACACCCCAACAACCCCACCCCGGGCATCCCTGGCAGCGCTGTCCAAACGCTTCTGCAGCTCTGGCAGCCTCGGGGCCGTGCCCATTCCCTGGGGAGCCTGGGCAGTGCCCAGCACCCTCTGGGGGTCCCTACTCTCCAGCCTGAGCCTGCCTTGGCACAGCTCCAGCCTTTCCCTGGGTCCTGTCCCTGTCACAGAGAGCACAGATGGGAGCTGTCCCTTGGGAGGAAGCTGCAGACCCTGATGAAGTCTGGTTTCAGTCACCTCTGGGCTGAAGAAGCCATGAGCTGCTCCTTGTATGGCTCCTCCAGACAGTTCAGCATCCTCATGTCCCTTTGGATGTTTTCCTGTTTAGGTCCTTCTCATATTGTGGTACCCAAAACTGTCCCTAGGACTTGAGGTGGAGCTGGACCAGCAGAGAGTCCTGGTGCTGGTGTGATGCTGTTGGGGCAGTTTTGGGAGCTCAGAATGTCCAGGAAAATGGAGAAACAGTTCAGAACTGTAACGGTGATGTTCTGGAGTGGCATCTCCCGCTGTGGCTATGACATGGGCTGGTGGCACCCAGTTCCTGGCCATAACTCATCTGGCCCTGGTCTCGCCCAACTGTTTTGGGGCTGAGGTGGGGGAGGGACAGATGGCTGGGGCTGGATCAGGGACTCTGCTCTGCTGGAGCCAGAGGGGCTTTTCTTCGGCCTTGCAGGGTGGGGGAAGCTGCCTGACCTTTAGTGCAGTTTTGTTTCTGCATTACTTGCCCTTTTAACACATGATTGAAAACAGGCTGTAGGGGAGAGGGAGCCAAAGCTCAGAAGTTGGGCTACTAGGATTGGTCAGGAGCATTTCTAGGAGAAACAGAGCATAAAAGGGAGCATGTAGAGGGAATAGATTTTGCTGTTGGTGACGGATTGCCTGCCTGTGTGGAGATACAGGGGTGCTGCTACACAAACTGAACGAGGGTCACAACTCATTGTGTCACCGTTCAGTGCAAAGAGCTCAAGAACGTGCTGTCATCTGGCATTTGGGGAGGTTCTGGAAGAGGCTCCAAAGGTGTTCGCTGCCTACCTCACCTCCTGAAAGGGCTGGCACTCACCTGCAGCCATGGCTGTGCCCATGCTGGCTCAGTCCTCTGGGGTGGCTTCTGCTGGGCTGTGGGGACAGTGGGCATTGGCACAGACAAACTGGTGTATGTGATCTGATCGTCCATCCCTGGGGCTGGCAAGGGGACAGTGACCAGGTGGGCACGGGAGCCTCCCTGGCACCGGCAGTCTGGGTCCCGGGCTGCTCACAGATGCCACTTGTTTCCCTGTGGCAACAGTGCCTTGCTGGTGTTTGTGAAGTCTTATGAAATCTTTATATCTTAAGTGTACGTGACCTGTTCATTTATCTTTGGGCACTGGGCAAACATGGAGGGATATTGGATAAAACACTGCAAATATTTGCAGTTCCCTGGGAAGAGAGCTTGGTGAAACTTGAGGTTTCATGTTACGTGTGGTCCTTTATTGCTCTGCTTTTCAGGTTCAGATGTTGAAGTGCTTGGCAGAGGGGCAAGGCTGATCTTCCAGGGAGTTGCAGGGCCCTGTCACCTCTGCCAGTCCTGTGCCTCTCAGCTGTGACTGCATGGCATTAGGATCTGCCCAGGATGAAGCTGGGCACAGGCAATAAACCCTTTGTCTAGGGGCTGATACTGCAGCCCTGTGTGGAGTCCAGTGAAATCCCAGCAGCCTGGCCAAGTGCTTTGGGACCTTGTGCAGGGATTTTTGTCCTTCTGGACCATCCTTTGGGCCTGGCTGGAGAGCACACAGAAATGGTGATTAGAAATACCGAGGAGCTGGGCATGCTTTCCATATAGAGGGTGGTGTGATGTGGTACAGGAGAGACCCATTCCCAAGGCCAGGGGTGCTCTTTGGAATTCAAGTTTTCTTCTCTGTCATGGACAGCACAGGAGAAAGCCCCATACCTGACAGTGTTGGCTGGACGGGAAGATGAGGTGCTGGCACACCATGGGTGCCAGGGTACTGCTTCCAGCCCCCTTGGAGCCCCCCCAGTTGGAACCCAGCATGGGTGCTGGGTTTCAGCTGCTCTTCACTGACACATCAGCTGCCGTGAACTCCGTGGTCTCTCTGTTCCACCTTTTGGAAACTCAGAAGAAATGTTTCCATGTCTACCCCAAGCAGGTGGGGTGAGATGGGAAGTTCCCAAGCTGTGAGGGCTCTAAGGGGTGGTGGTTTGGGGCGCAGTCATGTGCTGCATCATTTATAAACCCCAGGCACTTAAAGACAGGGAAGTGGACACTTTAAGGACATCATAAATCTTACCTCCTTCCTGCCATACTTCCATACTGGAAACATGCAGAGTATCCTTCAAACCCTGCACAGGGAACACTACTTAAGGGATCACAAACTCTTCTTTTTGTTGGGACATTAAAATTCAAACATAACTAGGACTTCTCCTGAAGAAGTGACAACTGCAGCAGGACTGATCCTGGAATAAGGGCTTGAGTGTGAGTAACTTGGTTTGGCATAACCAGAGGGATTGCCTGGGGCCAAGTCCAGTGGCAGCAGAGTTGAGGGGGGAGGTCTTGCCATAGACTTGAGTGGTTTTGACTGGGAATACTTGCCATGTGTGCACACAGATGAGCTCAGGATGTGCTAAACCAGGGGTCTGTAGCCAGCTAAGTGTATCTGAGGATGTCCCCACTTTCCTCCCCTTCTCCTATTTGACCTCTCAGCTGAGCCCCAAGCTGTCACTTGTTTCCAGTTCCCTGTGAGCCACGTGAGATGGATTTGCTGTAATCTTCCAGCCAGGGCCCAAGGTTTTCCAGCTAAGTTATGCTTACAGAAATGTTCCCAAGAGATGTTTTCTGGGAGGACTTGGAAATCTAGTTGTAAACAGAGATATAAGAAACATGTGATTACATTATTCCTCTGTTTCCCAGATGACGACAACAATGTTTTCAAGTGACAGAGCACTGCAGAACTCCAGAGCTGGGGACTGGGAGTCACTCCTGCAGGGTGGCCTTGTGGCTACCTTCAGAGTGGTGGCTGTGGCACTCTCGCATGAGGCTGTGCTGAGGGTGTGGGTCTGGCACCAGCTGGGGGTGTCCCAGCCAGAGCATTTGTCAGTGGATTTGGGAAGAAAACAGATCCTCTGTGTGCAGCTCCAAGGGCCCAGTTCATCCTGTTTGGTTAGAGCCATCCCTTCCCACTGGGCTTGAGCTGGGGCTCTCAGCGCCGCTTCCTCTGGAGCCGTGCAATGAACGTGGGATTCCAGCTTTGCTTAGGAAAATTCCAAACACCAGCACTAAGGTCAGCATTTAGGAAACATCCTTGAGTAGGGCTCAGGTAGAAGTTTATACTTGTGCTTCCTCACATGTTTTCAGATGTGGCCCTCGATAGGCATGTGTTTAAGTTATAGGCAATATCTGGACTAAATTTCTACCCTCACCCACTCTCCCCTACTCCTCACTGGGGCCAAAATCGATACAAGACTCTTGTTTTGGCAGTGGTTCTCATGTGGGTTTGAAAAGCAATGTATGCTTTGAGTAGGCCCTTCACAAAACCACAAGGTCTCCCCAGCTCTCAGCAATCATCTGTTTGAAAAATGTTGAGGTTTTTTTTTTTTTTTTTTTTTCCCTTTCTTTGGATTTCCTCCAAGCCGGGTGCTTCGGGGTTTAGCAAATGTCGAGAAGCAAAGACGTAGCTTACACTGGGATCACAGGGTGTTTAAGCAAAGCCTCCTGGTTGAAGCCGCAGCGATACTCGGGCATGCCCTGAGGCAGCAGGGTTTGTTTCATTTCTGGGCTGCTCTCCTCTTGGGATGGGTGACGGCTGTTTGCCCAAACTGTGCATTTGCTGTTGGTCATAGCAGCAGGAGAGTGAGCCAGGAGCTTTGCACGGAAGAACTGAGAGTCCCTGAGCCTGATCCAGCCAGCAGCCAAACACAGGAGGTACACAATGAGGTGTACCTTATCACTCCCTCAAGTGCTGCCAGCTGGCTTTTCCATGGAGTCTGGTGTGTGCTGAGGGGTCCAGGTGCTGCCTGGGTGGTGGGATGCACCTGGAAAGGTGCTCTCCTGGGTCAGCAGCACCCTTGGCCCCAGGTGCCCCTGCAGGATTCAGCTCAGCCATTTCTCACTGTTGGTGCTCTGGCACTCAGAGATGGGGTGAACCTGGTGGTGGTGCTGGGTTGGTGGTTGGATTTGGTGATCTTAAAGGCCCTTTCCAACCTTAATGACTCAGTGTTTCTGAGAAGGGTCTTTCAGGTGCTGGGAAAGAGTTGTGTGGTAGAAGGTAAAGGGTCAGCTTTGGAGTGTTAAGGATGGAGGAATTGGTGGTGGTAACACCTCAGGACTGGTGTGGGGACTCCATCAGCAGTCTGGAAACAGGAGTGAGATAAAATGTGCATTGATTGAATGAAAATGGAATCGAAGACCTGGTACAGGCTTACAAAATCATGAAGGCTCTTAGAGGAAGGTGCAACTGTTGCTCAAGTCTCACTACAAAAACTAGAAGCTGGCAGCGAAGCTTGGGAGTAGTTAATGGAAAAAGCATGAAGGGAAGTGCAGCTTCCCTGAGCAGGTAACAGGTGCCTGGAGCTGGTGCTGCAGTGGGCTGGGGGGGCAGATTCTTGGCCAGCAGGTCTATGGATGGATCCAAAAAGGACTCACCTGGGATATATCCTCTGTTAGACCTCATCCCAGAGTTGTGGAAGCTGGGACCATGGAGCACCCAGGCTCCTGTGTTCTCCCCAAGCAGCCTCTTTGGAGAAGAAAAGCAGAAAAGCTGGCAGTTACTGATGGTCTTTGGGGGTGCTGACATCTCCTGGAGACACTCCAAAGGTCAGGACAAATGTGTCTAGAGCAAGAACTTCTCCAGTCTGTCTTGTACTCTGCTCAACCACAAAATGTGTCTGTGGTATTGCCAGGTTAAACTGGCTCTACTCAGATCAGGGTCTGCCTCCTGTAAGGACTCTTGTTTCTAGGCTGTAGGCTGGATGTCTCTTATTAAATGAATGTTCTAGGCTGTAGCAGGTTTCACTTGAGGTCTGCAAAGGTGTTTTGGAGCCCAAACCCCCTTGAGAGAGCAACTTCTTTTCCCAAAGCCAAGTGTGTGCTGGTCCCCAGCACGTAGGTCTTTACCCTATGCCAGGACCGGGGCTGGCAGAGCATCCAAGTGCAGCAGTGGGAGGGTGTCAGGGGAATAGGAGGAGACCTGGCCCGGGAGGAAGGATGCTGTTTACACTGGGTTTGTTGCAAGCCAATGATTTGTCACTGGCTTTAATGGTAGAACAAAGCATATTTACTCAGCTTGTTTGGCCGGTGAACAAGTGCTGGATAAGAAACTGTCAGATGGGAATCAATTAGAGACTTCAGCTCTGAGTGAATGATCCTATTTGACATCAGATGCTCTGTGAAACCCAGTAAGGACAATGCTGCTATTTATATGGTTCTTTTCTTGTTCCTTCCCCTCTTCCCTGTCATCATCTGTGCTCTAATATTAGAGCTTTGACCCTGTATGTTGCTCCCAGAGCAAGCACTGACACCAACCCCTTCACGTGGCTCCTGTGAAGAGATCTTTGTGTTTGTGAGGGGGAAGGAGCTGGCTGAGCCTTGCATGCCTCTTCCCCGCTCCCTGGGGCTGGGGCAGTGATTGCAGAGGGCTGACTTCTGCTGGGGAGAGCAGCACAGGTACTGGCGTGTGCCCTGCAGGCAGCTGGGAGTGCCATGCAGCAGCTCGGGGGGTGGTGCCCGGGGGCTGGCTGCTGTTTTGGCTCTGAGTTCTCTGCTTTCTGTGGCACAGTGGCTTTCTGCTCCTGCCCACTTGACTCCTTGGTACGTTGAACAGTGACACGGCTTCCCTGGCTTCTGCTGGGAGCTGTCCTGCCACAAGAGCAGCTGAAGTCCCTTCCTGTGTGAGGATGGCCTGTGGCATGAGGAGGTGGGAGTGAGTGCAGAAGAGCAGAGAGGGGGTGATTGCTGGTGCAAACAAGCTTCTCCTATCCTGGGGAACCTGTAAGGCTCCTGTGTTAGGGGACAGTCACTGAGTCCTTGTCACCATGACATCTCCTTGCCTACAACTCAGCTCGGGCTGCCCAAGTGAGTGAGTCAGCAGGCAGTGACTCAGTCAGGTCACCGGATGGATTTACCCTCCAGGCAGAGACATTCCTGGCTGCATTTATGATACAACTTGCCTAAAAGTCTCATCACTAACTGGTGACTCTTTATACCCTTGCCCAGGGCATCTGGGCAGGCTGCTGCTGAGGAGCCTGTGTTCAGCAGGGTCCCAGGAACTGCAGCTATCAGAAAGGAAAGCTCATGTGAATCCCTTCCCTGTCCTGGAGAAACATGGCAGCTGGAACTGTGAGCATCGTGCAAAAACGTGAGGCTGTGGAAGGTTTGCAGTGGGCTTGCTGCTGCCCTGCCTTGGTACCACTGACTGCCTCAAAGAGCATTTCCCCTGAACACATCCAGTCCTGAGTGGGAATGTTCTCCTCATGGGTAAAAGAAAAGCTTTTCAGTGAGGTAATTACTTTGCTCTTCTTACCTCAGGACTTAATTTTGAGGTTTGCTTGAGGCTGATAGCACTTGATCTTATCATGTCTCTTTAATCTCCTTTTCCTCCCTTTAATGATGGTGCAAATAAGATGTGCAACTTCTTTTAACTGCTAGCTCTCTAGGAATGCTTCAGTGGAGGGGCAAAATCCAACAGGATCTTCTTAGATCTGTGGCTTGGCCTGTAACTGTGGTGTTGTCTCTTGTACGTGCATTAGAAATAACTTCTAGATTTGGAGGGGGTTTGAAGTGACTTTGGTCTGCGAGCTGAAATCTCCTCTTGTAGCAGGGGTGTGCTGTTAGATGTGGCAGAACTGGGGAGGTCAAAGCCAGCCCTGCCCTCTCTGTGCCTGGTGTGCCGGGCTCTTTCTTCACCCTCTGAGCCCCAGTGAGGTCTCTGTGCCTGGCACACCCTCAGGCAGCGTGCTGGGACCAGCCTTGGAGCTAAGAGTGGGCATTGGTGCAGCTTGGCTTTGCAGCACATGGAAGTGGACTTGGAAGAGAAGAGGAGCAGGTGAGTGTGCTCCAGGAGAGATCCTTGCAGGCTGAAATGAGCTGTGGTGGCAGACAAAGAACAGCTGGGGCTACTGGGGCTCGAACCCAGCAAAGCTCTCCTGCTTTTCATTGATGCAGCCCCTGCTGTGTATGGCTGGAGCTGATGGATCAGTGGACAGGGCACCTGGGAGAGGCAGCGTGACCCTGCTTGCCTGGGCAGGTCGTGCCACCCCTCCGTGCCCCACTTCCTCAGCACTGGAGTCTTGCTCTGCTCTGCCTTCGCTGTGTGCAGAGGGGCCACGACGAGCTGGGCAGGCTGTCTGGGGCTCTGCAAGCAGGAAACCCCTTTGACCTTCCCTGCATTTGAACGAGGCTGTCCCTGCACAGAAACACTGATAGCTGGCAAGGTCGTAATTAACTGGGACAGGCTTCCTCATAATTACCCCTCCTGGGTGCATTGCACTGCCTGCACAGACCTTGATGCAGGGGTGAGGACTGGGTTTTGCCTTTCTTCATATTTTCCAGGGAATGCTGAGCATGCCCTGGAAGTGAATGGTGCATGTGGAGGGCCTTTGGGTACAGTGGTTCCCGGTGGGTAAAGAGTAGGCTGTGCTCTCAGAGGGGACAGCTGCCATGGGGGCTGGATGTCCTGTGGGAGCTCTGGCTGTTCTTGTGCTCTTGGCTCATCATGGGGAGCTGGATGAGGAGAGGTGGGGTGGGAGAGGAGCTGAAGGGGACATGGCCTCATTGCGTGGAGTGGTTGTGAAGCTTTCCCAGTCCAGATGAGTTGTGTGCACCTTTTAGAGCAGAGCAGTGTGTGTGCCTGGGGGTTTGGAGGTTGGCCCTTTCTTGACAGAAGGCCCAGGGTGAGGTGCTGGAGGCTGTGGGAGATGCTGGGCTCGCCAGGAGGACCTGCTGTGGCAGCACTGCCAGCACCCAGCCCTGCCCCCGGGGGCTCCCCAGCCTGGCCCGGGCTCCAGGCAGCTGCTGGGAGCCACAGCAGTGCTGAGAGCCTTGGCAGGCTCTTACTGTTGATTTTGCCTCCAGTGCCAGCATCGGGAAGCACACTGATGCATTAAGATGACTAGAGGAAAGCCAAAGTCTCTCCATGGCTCCCACTGAAAGCTCTCCTACCAGAATGCTTAAGGCCTGAAGTGTCCCTCTGTGCCTGGCTCAGCTCCAGGCTGTAAGTCAGATTGAGATGGGAGCTGATGAGCATTCTCTGGGTTCCCAGGAGATGTGCATTGAGAAAATCAATCCATACACCTGTAAAGTTGTAACTGCACAACATTTTAGCAATGCATTGCAACTTACCCTGGTGAGCCGAGTGTGCAAAGAGTTCAGAGCTGTAATGGCCGGGTCCTGTAAGGACAGTGCTGATCTTTCACACTGCTGCTGCTCAGTTTTTAACAGGGATGTGGCTTTTCTTTGGTTACAGTGTGCTTTAAGTGTCCTGGTGAACAGCTCTGTTCTTGCCAGCTCTTAGCCTGGCCCTGGCTGCCAGCACATCCCATCCAGGATGGCAGCACTTGCAGCAGCACAGGCTCATCCGGGTCCCATCCCTGTGCCAGTCCCACTGTGCCACAGCTGCTGTTGAGTTTGGTCCTGGCTCTGTGCCCAGCATTGCTGCTCAGGTTCTGGGATTTTGGTGTGCTGTGAAGGCCAAGCAAAGGTGAGAGCTGCCTGTCCAGGTGTCTCTGGGCACGCAGGGCTTGTGGCCTGCCTGGATCTCTCCCCCAGTTCAGCCCCTCCTGGGTCCTGGATTCATCCTGCTGCAGCAGAGGATGCTGGAAGCTCATCAGTTAAATATCCTGCTGTCTCTTGCCCATAAATTTTATTGGTGTGACTTGGCTTTCTGGCTCATAGGTGGACTAATAAGAACAAAGCTGCTTTCTCTCTTTTCTTGCTTCATGGATTTGATTTGGGTTTTATTTGGGTGGTGTGAAATGGTGACAGGTCATTCTTCCAGAGCCACTGGAAGAGGGAGAGGTTGGATAGCTGAGCAGAATGAAGCCTCCTGTGCTAGACCCAGCTGTTAGATCAGAAAATGCTGGCAGAGGCTGGAGGGAGGTTGCATTGCTGAGTCCTCTCTCCTTGCTGGAGCTCGTGTGAAGCAGCAGGATGGTGCTGCAGGGCCTGGCTGCTGCCCTGGCACAGGGAGAAGAGGAGGATGCTGCCAGCCTGGGCTGGGGGAGGCAGCCCAGCCCCCAGAGTGACACATGATTGGTGTAATGAGCATTTTTTCATACTCTGGCACTCATAAATTGTTACATCTGAAGCTGTAGAGTTCTGCTGGGGTTTTGTGGGTCTGAGTTGTGTCTGGAGAGGGGAAACTCCCCTTCTTCCAGCTGTGCTGAGCTGCAGGAGGATCCTGCAGTGCCCTGGAGGCTGCACCCAGGCTCAGATCACTGTCAGTGCTCTACTGGGAAAAAAACCACCCAGGCAAACACAGTGGGTAACTTGGCAGCCAAGAAGTGGATGGTTTGGGAATTAACAGCATTTTTATCAGCAGACTTTAGTGTGTGTATTCCCAGGCTGCTTTGTTGCTCAGGGCTGGGCTGCTTTACTGGTCCAGCACTGGTTATGGTTGTTGCAGCTCATTACTCTCAGGGGTAATTAGGCCCTGGGGAGAATGTTTGCGATCATGAGCCCTTTTCTTTTCTTTTTTTTTTTTTTTTTTTTTTTTTTTTTTTTTTNTTTTTTGTTTGTTTGTTTGATTTCCCTTTTCTCTCCCCTAGGAGCTGCTGTGCTGGAGCTGGGGCCCTGTCGAACCCGTTATCTCTGAATGCATCCGGCCCCACGAGGGGTGGAGGGCAGGGCCCTGTCCCAGCAGAGCACAGGGCTGGGGGCTCTCGGTTTCTCCAGGAGGGAAGTGTGGCAGTCATGGCTCCACCAGTGCCTTCTCCTGTCCCTCTGAGCTGCCCCTTGCCTTTGGGATGGGTACCTCCTGTCCCCAGGAGCCCCACTGCTCTTTGCATGTGCCGTTCCCCAGGGCCGAGGTGTCCTCCGCAGCCTGGTGACAGGTCCCATGGCGCTTTCCTTGGAAGCCGTTTGAGCACTCAAATGAAGAAAACAAATGTCTCCTCCTTTTTTATCTTTTTGTTTTAATCTGTGGGTTTTTTTGGAGCTGGCAAATCAAAGAAACACTGTTAATCAGGGTGTGGGGGAAGAGCTTTGCTCTGAGTAATGAGGCTGGTCCCTGCAGGGTTTTGCTTAGATAAGCAATTTTATCAAATCAGGGAAGATACCTGAGGCTTTGGGCTGTTAAATGATGGACTTACTCCTCATGCAGGTCAAAAAAAGGTAATTGTGTGTGTGTGTGTCTCGTTACCCTGCAGCTCCTCGGTAAAGGAAGAAGCTGAACAAACAACTGGGAAAGCTGTGAGATGCTTAGATTAGGGCAGCTGCCTGGTGAGGAAGTTTGTGCTTGTGTTTAATCAGGGATGTTGGCTGTGTAGGGCTCAGGCTTGGCCCTGTCAGCCTCTGGGCCTGTCAGGAAGAGAGATTTGGAAGCAAAACCAATAAGAGAGGTACATGCATACCTCAATCTTTTAAAATATCTCTTGTGCGTGTTAAAATGGTTTTCCTGGCTTTCCTTGTGCTTTGTTGCTTTATTATGGGGAGTGATGTGGCTTAAGCTGAGGTTTCCTGCACTTTGAGCAGTGGCCTCTTCTCTGACCTGAAATAGAGGGGAAAGGTGGGAACCCAGGGCAGGTAATCCCCACCATCACCCAAGGGCATGGAGTGACAGGACAAGGGGTAATGGCTTCAAACTGACAGAGAGTAGGGTTAGATTAAATATTGGGAAGAAATTCCTGGCTGTGAGAGTGATGAGGCCCTGGCACAGGTGCCCAGAGCAGCTGGGGCTGCCCCTGGATCCCTGGCAGTGTCCAAGGCCAGGCTGGACATTGGGGTTTGGAGCAGCCTGGGACAGTGGAAGGTGTCCCTGCCCATGGCAGGGGGTGGGATGAGCTGAGCTTCAAAGCTCTTCCAACCCAAACCATTCTGGGATTTATGATCCCCACCGTGAGCAGCTGCAGGTTGGAGGGAAGAGAGGACAGCTCTCCTTCTGTGCCAGTCCCTGGGACACCCACTGCTTCCTCAGCATGGCTCTGGTCTCAGGGGAAGCTCCCAAAGCTTTGGGAAGAGGCCCCACAACTTGTTCCTATCAGAGAAATCTCTCTGACACAGCAGAAAGAAAAACAAAGAGCTCTTCTTCAGTGTTTACTTTTATTTTTAGAAGACAATAAGCGAGCGGAGGGATCTGCAGGCGGAAGCGATGGCTCCCAAGTCCAGGCCCCCCCTCCGCCCTCGCCAGGAAGCTCACGCTGCACGTGCGCCCGGCTGGGATGTTTGTAGACAAAGAGTTTCTTGATGCTTTTTTTTCCTCCCCCCTACAGTTCCCTTGCCCATAGGCAAAGAGGATTTGTTTGCTGACAGGCCGGAGTGTGGCGGGGAGCCGGGCTCCGAGAGCCGGGGCAGCCCAGCTGTGCCAGGCCGTGTCTCTCAGCTGCCATTTGCCTCGGGTGGCGGGAGAGCTTCCCGATTCTTGGGCTTCTTTGGATCAGTGCATTAAGCTGTGGCTGCGGGGTGCTGGTGCTGGTGCTGATGAGGACGGGAGGCTGAGGCGGCTCCCACACCCCTCCATCGGGCCGCCCCTCCTCGGCGCGACCGACCTGGACGGAGCCTGCGCTTCCCGGCTGAGGCGCGGGCGGCCGCGGGGGCCCGCGGGGGTCCCGCTGCAGGATGAGTACGTAGCCCCGTTTCTATTGCTCCTTTGCTGTGCCCTGGGGTGCCGGGGTGTTCCCAGGAGCCGCAGGGCTGTGCCGCAGCCTGGTGGGGGTTTGTGTGTGGCTCCTTTGTGTTGGCTCTGACACAGGAATCACTGACGGCTCCAGTGATGCCCCTTTTCCTCTTACACCAAGAAGAGATGCCGTGAAAAACCAAGCTGAAAACCGAGGAATATGATTCTACTTGTCGTGCCGGTGACCAGGGGTGTGGTTGGGCTGGGCTGTGTTGATCGGGCAGAGAGCCCAGCCCGCTCCTCCGGACCATGTGCTCCCCGGTGAGCCGAGCTCTGCCCAGGGACACGCGGCCGCCCGGTGCCTTGCTGGGAGCCGTGCGAGTTCTGGTCCTTGCTTTCCCTGGGGATTGGAGCTTTCTCTGTGCCCAGGATGTCTCTTCTGTGTCTGTGGCAGACGAACCCGACTGAAGCAGACCCTGGGCAGTGGCAGCTCTGGTGTGGCAGGTGCCCCTTGCAGCAGCTGTGACCGCGTGTGGGGGCTGTGTCCTGCCGTGGTGCTGGGGACAGCTTAGCCAGGGCTCTGGCTGGATCATGGACTGAGAGAATTCGTGTTTGTGCACAAAAGCAGCCAAGGCTCTTTCATGCAGCCTGCGACTGTTATAGCGTGGCACGGTCCTTGCTCTTCATGGTCTGGTCCCCTTGCACAGCTCCAGCTGGGATCTGCAACCTCTGGAGCCAGCTCTGAAAGCAGCAGGCTGTCTGCCTTTGCAAGGAGGAGGAGGGCCTGGCTGCTGGTTGGGAATGAAATGCAAGAGCTGCTGCTGTTTTGGGGACACGGTGATGCAGCCTACCCTGCCTGCATCTGCCAGGGTGTGGCTGACAGCTCCCCATCCAAACGGGCTGCTGGGTGCCTGGGATGACTTATCCTGCCTTGCTCTGCATCCAGAGAGACTGTGTCTTGCCTTTAACGAGCTTTCTCCATCCCCTCGAGTTGGCAGGCAAGGGAGTAGCCTGTTCCTGAGTGCTTGCCAGTCCTAACAGAGTGAGTGTTTCACATGGAGTTTGTGGCAATCCCCGTTCCTGCTGGTAGCAGCGTGCAGGGGAGGCTGCAGGGGAGTGGGGCTCTGTCCTCCCTGCCGTGGCAGGGCTGCAGGGTGGCCAGCAGTCTCTGGCAGCTATCAGCTCCCACCTGTGAGCTCCTCCAAATGCCTTTGCCTCTGAGCGATGTGGGGTTAATGCCTCTTCTTGGATTCTGGCTCATCCTCCGTGCTGGTCCTGGGAGTCTGGTGCTGCCTGCTCTGTTCTTGGAGGATCTAACCCACAGCAGAGCAGCAGCCTTCTCAAACCAAGGTGCCTTTGATCCCAGCCTGGGGAGCAAAGCCCAGCCCAAGGAGTTTAAAGGCTGTGTGTGCAGCACTGGCTGGCTGGTCTCTTCCCCTCTGCTGTGGTATTGAGGAGATGTTGTGTTGTACTGTCCCGTGAGTAGTGTGTCTGTAGCCCTTCCTGTGGACAAGTGCAGCTCTGCTTCCTCCCTGAGCCGGGGGAAACTTTATTACTCTGCCAGATCCCCACCCCGAGCTGGCTGTGGCTGTGGCAAGAGTTTATGGCACTGCTCTTATTCCACATGAAGCCTGACAGTTTCTCTGTATTTTGTGTTCATCCTTTTCTTTCCCATGTGCCTGCTCTTGAAAAGAGTGAGGGGATTTGGCAGCTTGGGCAGCCGCTTTGAGGGCTGCAGGGCTGTGCAGTGCATGTGACATCAGTGCTGTCCCTGCCCAGGGACACGGGGCTCCTCCCCAGCTCTGGTGGGGTACAGGGGTTCCCCTGGTGCCTGGTGTGGTGTGAAGCTTTCCCTTCTTACAGCAGGGTGGGTGGGCAGGGATTGAGAGTCCTGCCCTGTGCCAGCTCCTGCCAGCTGCTCTGCATCAGGATGGCTGCAGAGGCTGGCATGGCTGCGTCTCTCTCCTCCTGTCTGAGCAGTGACTGTGTAAGCCTCACTTCCTCCTCATTAAGTGCTTAGCTGGTGGCACATGCAATAGTTAAGGGCACAAAACTCTTTCAGTGACTATGAATTAAAGGCAAGGGCAGACAAACAAAACCAGCCCAAGCTCCCAGGAATCCCTGAATGCTCTGTATTTGCTCTTGGCAAAAGGGGATTTTCTCTCCTTTTCTTGGAAGGAACCTGCTGAAGCTGTTTATTTCCGCACTCTGCTTGGCTGGGACCATTTTATGCAAAAAAGTCAAAATCGTTAATGTAAAAACAAGTGGCTGCCAGGCCAGTGATCCTCACTCTGCAAATACTGCAAAAGATTTGGCTAAAAGTGCAGTGACTGAGCACTGTATGAGCTAAACCCTCTTTTGAGAGAAAACAAATGTGGCTGTTCCTCTACGGGGTCCTGTGTGGGCTGTGGGTTTGCATCCCTGGCCGTCAGTGCTAATGTGCTGGGATATGGTGATGCCTTGAAGTGGCTACCTGAAAAGAGAGGCTAGACAAAAATAAAAGAATAAAGGTAGGTGTTTATTTGAAGGGCCTTCAAAGTACACCCTGGGCAGTCCAAAGGCTCCACCCAAGATGGGCACTGGGTCACGGGTTCTTCACACTTTTATAAGTTTGGTCTGTTTGCATATCAGGGTTAATTCTCCAATTATAATTTCAGTTAATGATGTAATTACCCCAAGTTTGCCCCTCCTCTCAAAGGCTTTAGTTTACATATTTTGGGGCCTGGGACAACAAGGTGTCCTTGAAGTGCAAACCTAGCGAGGGTTTGTTATGTCTGACCAGCATGAGAGAGCAGAAGCTGACAGGGCACACAAAACTTCAGAGTTACACACCAGCAGTGCAGGATTTGAAAAATAAAAAAGTTAAAACCTAAGGCATCAATGGGATAAATCCTCTTCTGGGAAGCAGCTGCTGCAAGACCGTGGGACCAAACCTGCAGTGAGCATCCTTTTGGTCCTGTGCACATCTGGACAGCTTGACACTGTCTGATACAGCAATTTCCCAGGTCCTTGTGGCAGCATTGGAAAAGTGGAAGGAGTAAACTAGGTTTTGTGGTAGTGGAGCTTTGCTGCTCTTTGGCTCTGTCCTGCAGTGGCAGCAACAGGGAACCTTTTCCAAGATGGAGCACCAAGCTCACCAGGGCTGCAGCTCCTCCCGAGGGGCTGTGGGGAGGCAGCTCTGATCTCTGCTCTCTGTCACAGGGACAGGAAACAGCTGGAGCTGTTCGAAGGAAGGTTTAGGTTGGATATCAGGAAAAGGTTCTTCCCCCAGAGGGTGCTGGGCACTGCCCAGTCTCCCCAGGGAATGGGCACGGCCCCGAGGCTGCTAGAGCTCCAGGAATGTTTGGACAATGGTCCCAGGCCCAGGGTGGGCGTGTTGGGGTGTCTGCAGGGCCAGAAATTGGACTTACGATCCTTGTAGGTCCCTTCCAACTCAGGACATTCCATGATTCTGTGATTTGGCTCCTCAGCAGTGCAGGTCCCATGTGGGGGGACTTGTGTCAGTGCGTGGGACTGTCACAGAGTGCCCATTTCCCTCTGGTGTTGTCCTCTGCCTCCAGCAAACCTCCCTCCCTGGCTGCAGGAGCAGCATGGCTGGAAGAGCAGAGTCACTGTGGAGAGAACTGATGGTGGAGCTCCCCTTTGGCTGTGGTCAGGATGCCCTTCATGGCCCTGGCACTTGCACTCGTCCCACTGGCTGCACTCTTTGCCTGCATCTTGCCTTTTAAATTCTCTGCAATCTGCATCACTTGAGCGTGTGCAGAAGTCTCCTTTCAGACTTTCTTCTTCGTCAAAAATTTGGTGCTTCCCCTGTACTCTGGGAGCCCAAGGATGCCTCAGCTTTGTTCCAGCTTTCCAGGTGAGCCAGGGAAGAGCACCCCTTGGCTGAGAGATGCTCAGAAGGTGAGAGGGGAAAGTAGTTTGGTAATTAGCTGCCTACCCCTGCCCTGCACTGGGATGTTACTGGTGATGCTGCTGTGTGATGAGGGTGACCAGGAGGGGCACATGGGATGTTTTCTTTTGCAGATCAGTTTAGGGTAAATCAGTGAGCTGCTCTGCAGCCTCGACTTTCCAACCTCTAATTTGTCCAAGTGTTTCTTAACATTGGGTAATGAACTGGAAGATTTGTCTCGTGCTTACGGGCAAACCTCGTTTGCTGTGGTGCAATAAAATTTCCCTGACACCTTTCTCCTCTCTGTCCACTCAGTCTCCCAGACACAGTGATTCGATCCCAAACTGCTTGGCTGAGATTGCAGCCAATAACCAGAAAAATACTTCTGGCTAAAACTGGGGTTTCCAGGCTGTCAATTGTCATAGAATCACAGAAGAGACCTTAAAGATAATTTCATTCCACCCCCTTGCTATGGGCAGGGACATTATGGCCTGGAGTTTGTAAGATTTTCTGAGGGTAAATAATTTTTGGGAGATGCTTTCTGCTGCCTTGGCAGCTCCAGCTGGGCCAGGAGTGAGGGAAGCAGTTCAATGGTTGTGTGCATTAATCCAAATTCAGTCCTGGCTGGGTGAAAGCAGGAGCCCTGATTAGCAGGTGTGACTGAGGCTGTGATTCAAATATTCCTTTTGCATCAGTGTCCAGCTCTAGTGAAGCAAAATAATGATTTGCACATCATGTTCTCTGTTGCCCCCCCCACCCCCCCAAATTTGCTTTGAATATAAATGCTGGAGCAGCAGCAGTTGCACCGTGGAGACTGAAGCCAGGCTCAGATTTGTCTGAAATTCAGTGATGCTGAAAGCTGTCAGCTGCCTTTTTCTGTCTGTCACAGAATGTGCAACAGGCAGTGAGTGACAGACATGTCAGGTTTTGGGGGCTAAAAGCACAGGTGTCCTGAGCTGAAACAGAGGAAAATGGAGCAATGTTGTGCACAAAAAGCACTGAGAGGCCTCTTTTTAGTGGGTGAGTTTTCCTCTATTATCCCTAATGGAGGAAAACTTGATGCTGAAGGTCTCTCTCCTGACAGCTTTTGGCACTTCCCTGTCTTCCCTGGTTTTTGCTAACACGATCCCAGTGAGCATCCCCTCGGGGGAGCCTGCACCTGCCAGGAGAGGGCTGTGCTGTGGCTCCCGCTGGCCGAGGCTCCCTGTGCATCAGCTGTTCCCCTTCAGCCACCCCTGCAGCCCACACCAGTGGCTGCTGATGGGCTCCCCCTATTTAGCCTGTTTCCTTCCTTCTCTGTAGGGGCAGGCTGGCCCAGAGCCAGGACAGCCTGGGTTGGGTGGGTGCTGCTGGGCTTTTCCCCCCTAGAGTGTGACTGATCCACACAAGGTCCCACTCCTGGGGGAAGGTTTCTCTTTCCCAGCAGTTCTTGTGCCTTGGTTTCTGATCAGGGCACATCACCTCTCTTAACACCCCAGGCTGCAGGCTAATGAGCACAGGGCCATGTAATTAATAAATGACCATCAGCGTGGCAGTGAGTGAATGCATCAGGCCTTCTTGCCAAGCTGTGCATGTCTGCTGGGGTCAGGAGGAAGCACAGATAAATTTTGGCTGCTGGTGCTAAATAGAGGGGAGAAAGGATATATGAACATAAAATCCCATAGTTCTTACTCACACATCTGCTTTTTAGTGCTGAATAAGAAATTAATGTAATCCATTAGCTAATGCAATCTATCATCAATCCAGTGATTGATAATCATCCCCAAAGAGGACGGCACATCCTGGTTTAATATCAGAGCAAGGCAGGGAGGTTTGTCTCCTCACAGAGTGTGCTCAGGCTCATGGCTGCTGGGATCATAGAATCATGAAATGGTTTGGGTTGGAAGGGACATTAACGTTCATCTCATTCCACCCCCTGCCATGGGCAGGGACACTTCCCACTGTCCCAGGCTGCTCCAAGCCCCGTCCAACCTGGCCTTGGACACTGCCAGGGATCCAGGGGAAGCCACAGCTTCTCTGGGCACCCTGTGCCAGGGCCTCCCCACCCTCCCAGGAAAGAGTTTCTTCCCAGTGTCCAATCTAAGCCTTCCATCCTTCAGGCTAAGGGCATCATGTTCCTTTAAACTGAGCTCATTGCTCAGACCTGAGAGATGGGGTGAGCTGAAGCCGCTGATGGGACAGTGCTGGACCAGAGGTCCCTGGGCTTCATGTCCCTGTGTGGGTGGGAAGCTCAGCTGTGCTGGGCACGGGGCTGCTCTCCTGTGCAGGGCTCAGGTGTCCCTCACCTCTCCCTGAGCTGCTGCTGGTGTGCGGGGCTTGTCTGGGTCTCTGCTGGGCAGGGTGTCCGTGCCTCTGTCCCTGCAGTGGCACAGGCTGGCACAGGACTGAGCTCTGCAGGAGCTGCTGTGACAGTCCTGGGCCGAGGGGCGGGATGGACCCTGCCAAAGGGTGAGTCAGGCCACGCTCCCTGTCTTTCCCTCAGGGATGGCTGGTGGAAGAGCTGTGCTGGTTTTGGGGAAGCTGAGCCAACACTTGTCCCTCCAGCGTGACCATTCGGTGTGCACTGAGCCTGAGTCCCGTTGTCACAGTGCAGAGAGAAATGGGGGACAGGCTGTCAGGACAGACCCTGCCTCACCCACGGGTGATGCCAGGGGTGGGCACTTGCAGCCTTTCCCTGCATTTCACTGTTTTTATGCAGCCTGACAAACACCAGCACAGCACTCCTGGGATGTGGTGGGAGCTGTGGGGATTGCTGGGCAGGTTTTTAGTGGGAGTAATGCCATGTGAGCGAGCTGTGACTGTGGAAGGTGTGAGTGCCAGGATCTGTACGAGGAGTGAGAACCAGGTACTGTCACACCTGACAGTTGCACTGCAGCAGTAGTTAAACACATCTGTTTAGAACATCTCCATCCATCACGTCCACTTTCCAGAGTGGGAAAAACAGCTCTTCCTGATTTCCTTTCCATTTGGTCTTGTTTTTCACATTAAGTTGCGGGGAGGGTTTGCCTTTTCAGGGAGGATCCCTTGGGAAGAGTGTGCTGGGCTGAGCTGTCCTGGCAGTTCAGCAGCCAGTGGCCAGTGCTAAATGTTCCCACCTGTGAGATCCATGCTGAGATCACTCGAGAGTGACCCCAGGGTGTGGGGGAAAGGCAGTGCATGGCTGTTGTGTGACATGGGCAGCAGTGAGGACAGGCTGCTGGCTCGTGGGCAGCAGGGCAGCTCATCCCAGAGCTGGGAAATGAAGGAAGTGGGATCAAACCTGTTGTCCTTGGGGGTTTGTTTTTCTGCATATGGAAGTCATTGCTGGCAGGGATGTGAAGTGCAAGTGCTGGGGAGGGACAGGGTGGGCCAGGTCCAAGGGCAGGAGCACGGGCCCTGCTTGGCTTTGCTCTCCTGAAGGAACTCTTTGGAGCCCCTGTCTCTCTGCCAGTCTGGGGGCAAAAGAGAAACAGGGATGATAAAGGGGTTTAAGCTGGGATGTGTCAAACCACACAAGAAGAGGGGCTCCAGGAGTGCTGGAGAGGGACTTGGGACAAGGGATGGAGTGACAGGACAAGAGGCAATGGCTTCCCAGTGCCAGAGGGCAGGGCTGGATGGGATATTGGGAAGGAATTTTTCCCTGGGAGGGTGGGGAGGCCCTGGCACAGGGTGCCCAGAGCAGCTGTGGCTGCCCCTGGATCCCTGGCAGTGGCCAAGGCCAGGCTGGATGGGGCTTGGAGCAGCCTGGGACAGTAGAAGGGGTCCCTGCCCATGGCAAGGATGGAATGGGATGGGCTTTAAGGTCACTTCCTACCCAAATCTAAACCATTCTGTGTTTCTATGAAACCCCTCTTGGCTTGGTGTTCTCTTGACATGAGTGTGCTCTCATGGCCCCTCTTGTGTGCCCCAGATCCTTGCACGAGGGGGTACCTGTGGTGGGCTCCCTACCTGGTCTGAGGAGTGGGGCAGGCAGGAGAAAGGGAGTGCTAGACACTTCAGCTGCTGTCTGCATGTGGGTTACCACCTCGGGGTGAAGAGCAGCCAAAGCACAGGCTCCAATGGTGGAGCTCTCTTGTCTTTTCCCCAAAGCTAACTTTGCCTTTGCAGACACAAAGGCAGGTCTGTGTCCCTGCCTTGGCAGGGCTCGCTGTGGCCCAGTGCTGGCTTTGTGTGCCCCGGGCTCCCAGAGCTGCAGATGGGCTGGAGCGAGTGGCTGCTCAATGCTGGCATTGTCTGTGGCCACCCTGCCTCCCCTGGGGGGACAGGCAGGGGGTGCTGGCCATGGCCCCCCTGCTGCTGCTCTGGGTCCCCAGCGCTCCTGAGAGCCAGGCACTGCCTGGGGGCACAGAGCTGCTGTGCTGACCCCACCCCTGCTGCCTGTCTGTCCCCCATGGTCCCCTTGCAGGGACCTGTCCCCTGGCTGCCCATCCCCCGGAGCGCAGAGGAAGATTCAGCCCAAGAGCACAGGGTCCTGCTCGGATGGACCAAGCTCAGCCTTTGCCATCTGCACTGCTGCCATGGGGGTGAGAGAAAAGGAGTGGTGGATATCCCCATTCCAGCAGGGCTTCAGTGCTCCTGCCACGGGGCAGAGGGATGGAGCCCCTTGGAGAGTGTGCAGCCCACCAGCTTTAGGGGCCAACCCTCTGCCCTGTTGCTCCCTGACTCCCTGCCCTCCTCTGCTTTCCCTTTGTCCTTATCTCTCTCAAACTACAGGAGAAGGTGTGAAAACTGACCTGTGAATAGCGTAGGGACAAGCTGGGGGTGCTGGAGCTGGGACAGGGGCTTGGTGGATGTAGATCCCCATGGGGCCTTGTGTGTTCTCCAAGTGCGAGTATGGACTGCAGCGGCCTGCAGGTTAACCTGTGGGAAGGGACATGCAGGTGTGTGCTTGGGAGGAGCAGCCTGAGGGCAACGTGGTCTTTGTGGCTGCTGCAAGAAGAGGTGGCACAGAGCAGCACATGGCAGGTGGGCACAGCAAGGGCTGTGTCCCTTGCCTGCTTTCTGCCATCCTCCCTCTTTGGATCTGTCTGTGAACGCCTCCTCGGGGCTGCGCCTGTGCCCAGAGGTTGTAGGAGTGGTAGTCAGGGTTGTTTTAGTGCCTGAGCAAAGGTGAGAGCAGGTTTCTGTGGGCCCTTCCACCCCAGGCTCCTGGCAGGAGTCTGATCCCTCTGTGTTTCCTTCCTGCATCCTGTCTGCATGGGGATGCTGGGGGGGTCTGGCAGCTGTCACTAGAGCCCTCTGCCCCCTCTTCCATGCTCCCACAGGGGGATTTCAGGATGAACTCTTCCCTTGAGAACTGGGAAACTGCAAGCACTGCCCCATCTCTGATCCCCTGTGCAGTCCCCCTGCTTTCCACATGAAGGTGGGAGGAGAGAAGGGAGTGGCAGGAGACTGGTGCTGTTGCAGGGTGGGTCCCCAGCAGGGAGTGGGTTATGTCCCCATGGTGTGTGGGCTGGGGACACGAGAGGGCAGCGAGGCACTGCTGCTCCTATGGCTCTGGCACTTGTGGGAGTGGTGTGCACTGCTGGAACCCCTGACCTGTGCTCAGCCCTCCTCCCTGTCTTGATCCCGCTGCCCTTCTTCCACCCCAGCTCTGTGTGCTCTTCACTCAGCACCAGACTCTTTTGGGTGGCCAAATACCTGTATCTACCTCATGGAAGTTCCATCTTTTTGAAGAATTACTTCTTCATTTTCACAAGGATTGTCTCTCGAGGAGGACGGATGTTGTGCTTTTGGAGCACTGGATGCAGCTCCTGCTGAAGGAGCATCTGTCCCCCCAGTGCCCTGTGGGAGCTGCTGCTGTCCCTTGTGCCAGCTCACCTGCCTGCCCCTTGTGCTGCCAGGCACAGTGATGGATGGTACCGCATGGGTGGGCTGAGAGAGGCTTCATGAAGGCTGCTGTTTCTCTGGTGCTAAAAAATCTGGTGCTCCTGGGGCTTCTGCTGCAAGCTCCGTCCCTGGGCTACAGCTCTGGGGAGAGGGAAAAATGCCTCTGCAGGAGATGGTGGTTAAGATATCAAAGGCATTGAAACAGGAGGGATGTAACAAATAAAGTTGTCATGGGGTGCTTTCCTCTCAGCTCTGGGAATGAGCTGTACGAGATGGAGAGAGATGCTCTGCACAGAAATGTGCTCTTGGGTGGTGTCAGAGGCAGCTGAGGTGTCAGAGGTGTGAAGATGACAAGGTGCGACTCCCATCTAAGCTCTTGCTGAGGAGGTGCTGGCTGAGGTAGGGAAAGGCAGAGCAGGCTGCTGATAATCCCTTGGGAATGAACAGGAAGAAGAGCATTAAAGCTCTTTTTCCTTTTTTTTTTCCCTTCCCCAGCACTTGTAGTTCTGACCTAGAAATTCCTTACTACATTTGCTGAGCTGGCTTAGTTAAAGACTTGACTAATTTCTTAGGATTAATTATTCAGAGAGTATGGGGAGGGAGGGTAATGCCTGCTCCTAACACTGTAGGCCAACCTGCTCAGGGTTCCTGGCTTAGGGACAGGTGCTGGTCTGTCCCCAGGTGTCCCCTGGGCACATCCGCTGTGCAGGTGCCCATTGGGAAGCTCACCATGATGTAGTTGTGTCTTCCTCTGGTCCTTTTATTTGTTTTCACTCTGTTTAAGCAGAAAACCTAATTCTGGTCTTCAGTGGAACGATTTCAGCTCGTGCTGCTGTTCCTCCTCCCTGGAGGTCTCTGTGACTGATCACAGGTCCCCAAGGCCCTGTCTCAGCTTCCAGTTTGGGGTGGGCACCTCCACCTTGGCCAGGGCTTTCACAGAGGGCCTTGGATCTCTGGAATTCCCTGGAGAGGGGCTGCCAGCAGCCCATCCACAGAGATCTGGTGGCAGTGCTGGGGTTTGGGGGATCCGTGTGCCCTGTCTCTGTGGGTGGGATGGTGCTGGTGCTCCCTGCAACCCTGCACATCACTTTCCAGTCTATCCAGAGCCACTTTGGAGGGAGCAGGCAACAAGCTGCAGTGTGGGTGACGCTTGTTCCTTTAAAGGCACGTTGTTGTGCTCAGGATCATTCCTCAGATGTGCAGTGACAGCAGCTGTTTTTCAGGTTGCAAATAGCTCCATGCCCTGGAGAGTGTACGGAGGAATATATTTCCTTGATCTCCACAGGCTCTTGATGTGCTGATGAAAGCAGGTTCCCTGTTTATCAGCGAAGTAAGGGCAGATTGGCAGTTTCTTTCCTTCCTATGCTTTTCCCGTGGTGTTTTGTGAGGAAGCAGGGTGAAGACACTGTCAGCAGCCCTTGGACTCATCTGCAGTGCTGGGGATGACTCAGGAGCTTGGTCCTTTGCTGCAGTGGTGGGAAGGTGAGGGAGTTCCTGCAGCCCTGGCAAAAAGTGCCTGGAGAGAACACGAGCTCCTCAGGAGACTTTCTGCATGGAGAGGTTTTGCTGCTGTCTGTTCCTCTGCACAGGAGCTTTGGCAGGAGGCAGAGTTTGTCCTGGACACCATCGTGCAGGCACAGCTGTCACAGCTGGGGGAGCCTGGGCCACTCAGGGTTCTGCACACCCCCTTTTCAGAAGGCAATACTCAAAATGTCTGTTTCCCTGACCCGTGTGAAGAGGCAGCTTTGCTGTAGTAGTGACTGCAATGCTCTTTGTGTTTTGGCAGAATGATTGCAATAAACAGTAAATGATTTATTAATAACCTGCAAATAGCTGCTCACCAGCTGAGCAGTGGGATGTGTTTGAGCTCTCTCCTTGGCCACAGGGAGCTGGCAAAAGCACCAGTGTTCAAAGCTAACGTGTAGCTGATAAGCAGGGGTGTGCAGCTGCTGGGGCTGCTCCTGGGGCTGCAGTCGCTGGGTGCCGAGGCTCTCCCCAGACCCAGCTGCTGTCCTGGGGTGTGTGGGCAGCACCGTGGCTTTGGGAGGAGGTTCTCTGCTGGATCCTTGCTGCTGCTCGTGGCACAACAACACGGAGGTGAGGAGTGCCCTGCCTGCAGCAGCCCCCATGAGCTGGGGGACAGGAGCTGCTGCTGCCCCACAGGGCCAGCCCAGGGCAGTGCCCTGCAGCCTGCCCATGCCTCCCGCACCGGTGGCAGAAGTTGGCATTTCACACTGAGTTGTCACCTCAGGCAGTCTGCAGGCATCTGTGTTCCAATTCTTCCAACTTCTCTCCCCATTGGAGTTTGGAAATCTGTGGGCAGCCTTGCTTGGATTAGAGCAACTGAATTTTAGCTGTTACTTCCTTCTGTAAGTCCACCTTCAGCTGGCTTTTACACAAGCTCCTGAACCATGAGGGGTCTAAAGGGAGTGAGGAAGGGTTGGGGGAGGATATGAGTGGCTCAGCTTCACCCTGCTGTGGGAAGCTGGAAGGATCTGGAGGATGAGGACAGTGTGGGGAATGAGTGAAGGATGGGCTGTGTTTATGGAACTGAGCCCAGCCCTGTGGCATGGGGAACCACACCACAGGGTCCTGCTTGGGATGTTCCCAGAGCCAGGCTGGGGCTGTGGAATGGCCTTTCCAAGCAGCAAAGCACCACAGCAGTGAAGGGGGTGGGGGCAGTTGCTTCAAGCACCTGTCTCCAGGTGTGTGCAGCATGTGGGAAGCAGACTGCACTGGAGATCCACTGCAGAGCAGCGTTACTCACAGGTGTAACCCTCCTCCACACCTGGCGTGCTTGCAAAGGCACCCGCATCTCTGCTGTGCAGCCTGGCACGGCATCCAAGCCAACAGGTTCCCTTGGAAAGGAGTGGGAATCGGCAGCTGTAAGCCCAGAGAGCAGGCAAGAGTGTGAGGTGTGCAGGTGGCTGGACCTGGAAACTCACACTCAGGACCTGGAAATGCTCCCTGCATCTGTGAGTGAGCCCAGGGTGTCAGCTCGGGTTGCCTGGGACAGTTATCTGCAGGTGCCTCGTGCTGGGTGGATGGGTTTGCTCTGCAGAAGGGCTCTGTGGATGCCAGTGGGAGCTCTGCTGTGTGAACTCTTCCCCTGCATCTGCTTCCTCTGGGCCAGTCCAATGTTTTACTGCTCAGGCTCCATTGTGAAGGTGCTGAACACTGAAGGGGTGTCGGAGTCTGATTTAATGTACTTTGTGCTGCTTAGGAAGTGGCACTGGCTACACCCTCAATAATGCTGCACTAAACTGGGTTATGTCCCCAAAGCCATGAGATTCTTTAGCATCTCACGTTCCTGATGCTGTGGCGGCCTGCTCTCCTCTGGTCCCGTCAGCTCTGGGCCAGGGAGCCGGGGTTAATTCCTGCCTGCCTGCCAGGAGAAGCACCCACAGGTGCTTTTGGATTCCCAAAGTGCCACGGTCTTGAGGGGGATGGCCGTGTCACTCACTCTCCTCTGGGAAGGAAGACCCTGTAAGGTGTTGAAGCTCCCTGCTGCCCCTGGCCTGGGGCTGTTTGTCCTGTTCTTGCAGCCCTGGGAGCCCCTGGATTCCAGCGGGAACCAGTCAGCGATCGCTGCTGAGCATTCCTTTGCTTCTTCCCTTGGAATCGGGGTCCGTCTCGCTCTGCACAGGCTGTGTCTGCACATTTGCTTTCCTGCTAATGGAGCTGCTGCTCTGCCCATTGGTTCCTGCATCCAGAAAGGGCTCACGAGAGCGACTGCAGCTCTTCCTTTGCTCCACAGAGCCGCCCGGGTGCCCAGATAGCTGCAGTGTTTGCTGAATTTCATCAGATGAGAGGCGCGTCTTTCTTAATAGCCTGTGTAATTTTTTCCAAAGGGACCCATTGCATTAAATCTTTAATCCAGCCAGCTGCTGAGGGAGAACAGTCAGGCTCCCTGCCTGTGCTGTGGAGCTCTTGTACAGCCCTAATGTTACTCGAGAGGCTTTTTCCTTTGGAGTAGCTGGAGCTGGTGCAGTCGGAGCCTTTGGAAGGGAACTGGGGTGGCAAAGGGCCTCATTGCTCCTCTGCTTTCTCCCTGTCCTTTGCTGTAGTGCCATATCCGTTGTGTGCCAGGGAAGCAGGATCCTCTCTGTGCTGTGTGTGCTTGGGTCACATCAGCTGGAACAATGTGAGATAAACTGTGTAGGATTTGGGATGTGCTGTTGCAGGGCTGCTACCAAAATCCCTGTTCCAGCAGGTTGCTTCTGCTTGTGATTTCTTTTCTTTCCGTCCTCAAAAATCCTTGCTTGCCCCAATTTCTTAAGAGTTTCAGGGTTGCTGACTGTCAGTTTTGGTAGCTTTTTTTAATAGAATGCCTTTTGGAAATCAGGTGACGTTTTGCTGAGCCTGATGCTGCCTGCCCTGCTCCTGGGCAGGAGAGAGAGAGGGCTGTGCTGGCCCAGCTCACACTGTCCCATCCTCCTTGTACTGATTTGACTTTTATGTGCGTTTGCTGCATGCTCTGACCTTTACTTCCTTCCTGTCCCCTGCTTTCTGTCCTCTCAGCCTCTCTGTGAGGCAGGAGTAATTTGGGAGGAAAGCCTCGTTCATTTTTTGTGCTCAGCCATGGGTGCAGCTGTTGACTGTCCTGGCAATTGCCTTTGATAGACATTTACAGAGACAGTGACCCGTGAAAGAGTAAGTCAAATACTCAAAGCTGGTGCCTGGAAGCCACCTTAATCTGGTGTGTTCCTCTGCAAATAATGGGCAGGTAACAAAGACACATCTGCAAATCAAGCAGAGTTCAGCAGGGGATGCAGCTTCCCAAAGAAAAGGGGCCCGGGGATGGCTGGGACATCTTCAGACTTATCATATAATGTCCACGAGGATTGATTCCAGCTCCTGGCCCTGCACAGACACCCCAACAATCCCACCCTGTGCATCCCTGAGAGCAGCGTCCAAACGCTTCTGGAGCTTTGGCAGCCTTGGGGCCGTGGCCACTCCCCGGGGAGCTTGGATATCACTGATCACCAGAGCTTCGAGGCTGGAGGGAGGGTTATTCTGCTTGGCTTGCACAGCTTGGCTCCTGTAGCTGTAGTTCTGCATGAGGCTTTTCTGTGGATGAAAAAGATGCTTTGCATCTTTATTTATTTTTAATTTTCATGTTATCTACATCTATTTGCATTTTGGTCCCTTGAAAAAGCACCTCTCTGTGCTCCCATGGCTGTGTTCTTGGGATGCCAGGACATAGTCTGGGGCCAGAGGAGTCCTGGCCCTTATCCTGCTCCAGAGCTGGACTCACTGTCTGCATCTTGAGGCGATTCAGACGGATTTCAGCCATGACCAACCTGCCAGGCAGTGGCACCCCATGTGGCAGATGTGCCCCACGGGTGACACCTGGCTCAGACACTGCCACTCCGGTGCTCTGGGCTGAGTGTCTGTAGCAGGAAAGCTGCTCCAAGTGCCAGAGCTGCCCTATTATCGCTTCATCTTATTCCTGAGCCCCGTGGGGCTGCTCGTGCTGTTCCACAAGCGTTCATCCATGAGCGTTCACAGGTCTGGCTGCTCTGCTGGCAGCTTCCATCCCTGCCTGGCTGGGACAACATCAGCCTGCCAGCAGTGACAGCGTGGCCTGTCTGATGTCCTCTGGTACTTGTCACCTTCACTGCTTGTTGGGAGTTTTTCCTGCTCCATGCATGAGATGCAGAGCGACCTTTCAAAGCACATTCTCCTGGAGGTGTGTGAGGATTTGTCCATAATGCACATGTGCCCTGCCTTCCCTGCATCCCTGGGGGTGGCACGAGAGATGCCAAGCTGTTTACACAGGGAGGATGTGGGCCACGTTGTCCTGGTGACTGTCCCTCCTGCAGGACAAGAGCTGCTTCCCTGGTGCATTATTCCTGCTTTAAGCTGCTGGTGCAGGGTTGGGGAGGTCGGTCCTGCCAAGCAGCATTCCTGCATGGTCACCCCATGGGCTCTGAGCAGCATCCTGACACCACCCAGCCAGGCAGGGACACCTTGCCCAGCCCTGCTGTGAGCACCAAGCAGAAAATCATCCCCTGACCTCTTTAGGTCCCACCCATTTGCAGCCAAATCTCTGGCCAACAAGGAGGCTGAGGGCATGGATTGCCAGGTACCACTGCAGTGCCTGGTGCTGCCATAGCCCCCATGGCAGAGGGGGGCCTGGCTTCCACTGCAGAGGGAGGGAGCTTTGTTGGAAAATGAGTGGCTGGAAAGACACAGCTGAGTTGGGACCATGGCCCAGCTGGGCAGAGCCTGAGCATATTGCAGTGCAAAAGTTCCAGACTCTGTTTGGCAGCCTGAATGCTGCAGGACATCACGGGGTGGCCTTGCCCATGCTGGGTGCTGGTTGCCCTCACCTGGTGGCTCTGCTCTGTCCATGCTCTGCAGCAGCTGATGTGAAGGAGCCCCAGGGCTTTGCTGAACATTCCAAAGCTGCTGCTTCCTTCGAGGGTGCCGAGCTGGCCCCCACATGAGGGCAGAACTGTGGTGGGACCCATGGAGATGAGCCAGGCTGCACCAGGGAAACCCATCAGCTTCTGCATTCCAAATGTGTCTGCCTTTTGTGTTCAGCTTTTGCTTTTCACGTGTTGCCAGAGGGCTGCCTTGGGCAGATCCAGGTGATTTGGAACAACTGAAGGGAATGATGAGGGCTCCTGATTTTGGTGAGGTTGTGACTTCTTTTTCCAGAATTTCTTTTGGGGCCTTTGGGAGGGAGGGGTTTTCCCTGTGTGCCTCAGGCCCCAGCTGACACTTGTGGATGCAGACTGGGAGCTCACAAAGGTGCTGGCTCCTTCCACTGGAGTGAAAGCTGAGGTGGGTTTGAAGGTCTGGCAGTGGATGAGACCGTGCTGTGACAAAAGGGCAGAGAGCTGCTGCCAGTGAGCTGGGGACTAAAGAAGAGACATCCAGCCCTGGACAACATGGGCTAAGATGCAATCTTCCTTTTTTCCTTCCTTTTTCTTGTTTTTCTCCTTTTTCTGTTGAGGTGTTACAGCTGGGGAAACCTCCCCTGTGCCCCCAAACCAGCCTGGCACCAGGTGGGCACTGTTGGCACCTGGGATAACAGTGCAGTAAAGTAGAATCCCCAAATGGTTTGGGTTGGAGGGAGCCTTAAAGCTGATCCCATTCCACCCCTGCCATGGGCAGTGACACCTTCCACTGTCCCAGGTTGCTCCAAGTCCCGTCCAACCTGACCTTGGGCACTGCCAGGGATCAGATGGAGCCACAGCTGCTCTGGGCACCCTGTGCCAGAGCTTGGGCCTCCCCAGGCCAAGAATTGTTCCCCAGGGAACAATTCCTTCCCAAGATCCCATCCATCCCTGCCCTCTGGCAGTGGGAAGCCATTCCCTGTGTCCTGTCCCTCCATCCCTTGTCCCCAGTCCCTCTCCAGCTCTCCTGGAGCCCCTTTAGGCTTTGGAAGGGGCTCTGAGGTGTCCCTGGAGCCTTCTCTTGTCCAGGTGAGCACCCCCAGCTCTCCCAGCCAGGCTCCAGAGCAGAGGGGCTCCAGCCCTGGAAGTGGCCCAAGAGACCTTCCTGAGCCCTGTCCGGGAGGGAAAGCAGCACCCTGAGTTTTGCCTGCGGGCCTGTGGGAGGGGACAGATCCCGATTTTTATCACGAGTGGATTGCACAACGCCGAGCTGCAGCACGGAGCTCTGCCTGCCCCGGCAGCGCGGCCGAGAGCCCGCGGCGGTTCCCAGGGCCCGAGGGACTGGACTCTGCCCCGCTTCGTTCATCTGCCAGGGCTGGGCTCTGGGGGCCGGCACCCAGGGAGGCAGCGGGAAGCGCAGGGCTGTGCTGCTGTCATGGTGCTCCCCGGGACTCCCAGCTGTGTTTTCCGCAAGCCTCGGGCAGCGAGAGAGCCGGCCGTGCTGCCCGGGGGGAGGCACACACGGCGGATGCGGCTTTCCAGAATTTGGGGGGCCGCGGCACAGCTCCCGGAGCTGCCCGAGGTGCTGGCAGAGGTGTCCTGCCTGCTGCCAGCTGCTGCACGGCCAGCGAGGCTGCTCAGCCCCGCAGGTAGCGTGCTGCTGGTGCCGCCGGGGCGCTGGGAGATGGGCTGAGGTGGGCGGCTGTCTCTGTTCGTGCTGAGGTGCGGGTTGGCTGAGGTTCACAGGAATGTGATGAACAAATCTTGGGGGTACTTCAGGGTTTTTTCTCATTTGGGGGTACTAAGGGATGCATTCCTTGGCATTTTAGCTGAAGACAGCCTGTGTGTTTGTACACTGCTGACAGCAGGTGTAGGAAGTAGCCTGTTCTGTCACACACTTAGGATGATGCTTTTAGGTATTTGACAGGGAGAACCACTGACCTCAGTGCCTTGTGCTCCACCATCTCCTCTCCCGTGGCAGCTGGTAACTGATAAAATTTCAGTTTCTAATTTGCTTTTTCTTTTAAGCAAAAGGTGTTTCCCTCCTGTCAGTGGTTGCTGTTTCCTAGCAGTGCCTGTGCAGAGCACGTGCTGTGAGTTATTTTTCTCACCACATTGACATCATGAGGTTGGAAGTTTGGGGGGGGTTTTCTGCTGTGGAACATGGCTGTGATGCTGGAGCTCCTTCCTCTGCTCTGCAAGCAAGGTGTGCTCTGCTTTCCCTGTGTCCTGGCACAGCCTGACAGACCCCCGGGGGGTGTGTGTAAAAGGGGCTGCCTTACAGCTGTTCCCCCTCTCTTTAGGGAAGGGCACTGAATTATGGTGGGAACCCAGTGGATCCTTGACCCCGACTGTTTGGCAGAAACCCCCTTGGCTAAACCTTCTGGCCAGCCAGCACTTAGATGCTGGGGTTTGAATGTGCTGGATGTGCAGTGGTTATGGTGCCTTTCCTGCTATGGTCCAGGCTCTGGCAGGATCCCAGGATGCTTTGCCAGGGCTGGAGTGTTGTTTCCCCACAGCTCCTCAGGACACAGCTTCACATTGCTCATGCCCTGGTGGGTGCTGGGGCAAGGTCCAAACCCCCCAGCCCTGGAAGGAGCCCCCTCCCTCCCCTGCCCCTCTGTCGGGCGCAGTGCTTTTGTGGCCGTGGGATGAGTCAGCTCACGCCGGTGCTAAGGAAGTGTGGTTGGACTGGGTTGTGTTTTGGTTCAGAGCAGATCAGCTGAGCTGACTAATTTCTGCTCCTTTCTGCTGGTGCTGGTGTGAGTTTCACAGTGGGACACAGACCTGTCCCACAGCCAGTTCCCATCAGCCTGCACAGACACCTCCCTGGGATTTCCCTTCCCTCTGTCCGCACGGCAGCACCCTTTGAAGGCAGCAGCGAGGTAAAGGTGGGAGTAGAGGTGGGAAGAGCTGATGCTGCAGATGGTGCAGGATGCCAGGGTCTCCCTCCTTCTCTGCCTCCTTTCTCTGGAGCAGTGAAACCTCATTCTCCCCACACAGGGCTGTGGTGTTGGGTTTGAGCCACGTGTTCCTGGCGTGAGCATAACGTGAGCATGTGGGGCAGAGTCCTGCAAGCAGTCAGGTTCCTCAGGGCTCACGCTGGAAAATGGGGGCTTCCTGGGACCCCGGTGTGTGACTGCCCCGTGCACAGCTAATCCCACCAACTTCCAGGGCCTGTGGGTGTCCCTGAGGTGGCAGAGCTTGGGGAGCTGCTGTGAGTGCCCTGAGCAGCTCCGTGACTGGAGCTGTGTCCCTGCTGCAAGCACGTGGGCATGTGAGAAGGGACAGCAGTGCCTTGGAGCTGTATGGCAGCAGAGTTCCTCTCAGGTGAGCAGTCTCACCATGCAGTTTCTCATTTTGGTGGCTCTGACCATCTGGGTAATTGTCTTTGTCCTGTCCAATGGGGCTTTAAACATTTTGCCTATATTGTGAAGGATTGGATGTGATCTGCTTTGTCAGTCATCTTATTTTCCTGAAGTAAGTCAAGGTATTTGTTTTCCCTTGGGTGCTATTTGGGCTCTGTACTCTGGCAGTCCTGGAGGTTTTAATTTTACACAACTAGCATTTCAGAAGTTTTAGAGGTTTGTTTTGACTTTGTTTTAATTAAATTGCTGTAACCTGGGGGAAATCTTTGGCCTTAATTTAAATGGAAAGCGTTATCCTGAGTAAATCCAACATCCCTGTCTAGCTGGTGGTTGTGCTGTTCAGAGTTTTGACAGGAAAAGTTAAAATTTTACTCCAGGCTTGAAGGTTTGCAATCAGTGACTGCAACAGGCGGGGCCAGCTTGGTGGTGCAAGAGGATTACGTTAATCTATTGTTTGGGAAAGAAATAAGATTCTGTTTTTATGCTGAAATGGGATAATTACTGATTGAGAGGTGAAAAGAAAACAGTTGGAAGTAAAAATGGTGCCTAGTGTTGGATCCTGGGCTTGTTGAGGATGTCTGTGCCCTCCTGGACCAGTGTTTCCTGAGGGATGTGGGGCTTGTTTGGGGAGCAGGGAGGATTCAAATTCCCATGGGGTCTGAGCACTGTCTCCTCCTGGAGCAGCCTCTCCACCACACAAACCCTGGCTGCAAGGCTGGGTCTGCTGCTAGTTCACAAAAGTGCAGGTGAGCTTGATTCGTGAAGCCCTGGGAAGGGGAGGTGCTGAGGATGGTGCCTCCATGTCCATGGGATCAGTGGAAGGACTTCACCCAAATCAGAGGGAAGCTCGAGGCTGTGGATGAGTAATCTCCCAGAGAGGCTGTTGCATGTTAGGAGGAAATTCTTCCCTGGGAGGGTGGGCAGGCCCTGGCACAGGGTGCCCAGGGCAGCTGGGGCTGCCCCTGGATCCCTGGCAGTGCCCAAGGCCAGGTTGGACGGGGCTTGGAGCAGCCTGGGGTGGTGGAAGGTGTCCCTGCCCATGGCAGGGGTGGAACAAGATGGGCTTTAAGGTCCCTCCCAACACAAACCATTCTATGATTCCATGATTTGTCCATAATTGCCTTCCAAGTAGGTGCTGAGAGGGAGCTGGTCAGATGCTCATCCTGCTCATTTGGTTGTATATGAGGTGATCTCCTTTGCCTGGCTGTTAATCAGATTTTGACCCCTCTCCAGCCTGTGGCCACTGGTGCCACTTCCCTGCCCTGGTGAGCCCTGGGAGGGGGCACAGCAGCTGTGGGCAGTGCTCAGCAGTTGCAGGGACTCACTGAGCAGCCACCACGGTGTGTACAGGAGCGGGAGGGGACAGCAGAGCACCCAGTGAAAATGGTGTGCCCAGGATGGCTCTGCCCCAGGGGCTGGCAGCTGGGCACAGCCCCTCTGTCCCTTGTCAGCCTCGTCGTTCTCCGGCCACACCACTGCGAGGCCTGGCCCCTTTTGGGAAGCCTTGGGGGTTGTGTGCTTGCTAAGGAAAGCCTTGCAAGAGCCCCCCTGGGTGTGGCAGGGGTGGTGGGGGACACGATTGTCGGGAGCAGCTGTGGGAGGGGGCTGCTCCTTCTCGGAGCTCTGCTGTCTGTGGGATGCTGGCAGCTGCATCGATCCAGTCCCCTGGCTCTCCCAGCCTGGAGACTGCTTGCTCCTTATTGATTATAATTTTTTTTTTCTGAAGACTGATGGAGTTTTCTGGGCTCTAATTGCATGAATTATTCTCCTTTCCATTTTCTGAAACCCTTGATCATGTTAATGAGTTGTCCAATTTTTGCTTCGGGTTTTGCCAGGGCTGGTTTTTCAGGGAAAAAGAACAACTGGTGTGCAGTGAGCTGGGTCTGTTCCCAGGCTGCTGGAGTATGTGAGGATTACACATGCCCCAGTTTGTCCCACTTGGGTAGGATCTGGGTGTTTTTTCCCTTCTGATATGAAAGAATCATAGAATTAAATAATGGAATTGCAGAATGTCCTGACTTGGATGGGACCCATGAGGATCATCCAGCCCAGCTCCTGGCCCTGCACAGACACCCCAAGAATCCCACCCTGGGCATCCCTGGCAGTGGTGTCCAAATGCTCCTGGAGCTCTGGCAGCTTTGGGGCTGTGCCCTTTCCCTCAGGATCAATTGAATTTTGGGTGGGCCTCAAGCAGTGTGGGGGCAAAGCCAGCATGGCCACTTTTGGGAATGGTTCAGCAGAGGCAGCAACCCCTGCCAATAAGACAGCCCTGCCAGCTCCAAATGTCCTCAGATTATCCTGCCTTTGTTTCTCCTTTGTCTATGTTTCCTCCCATCACCTCACTGTTGATGTTGTACACTTTCTTCAGTCCTTTTGAACTCAACAAACTATTCTTAGGAAATATCAACAAATTTTCCCCCTTTTTTTTCACTTAGCAAGTATCTAAAAGCCTGTGTGACTCCTCCAGCTGCCTGTGCTGCTGGCTGCTTTTCTCTGCCCTTATCTCTTCCCTGCAAGCCTGAGCCAGGTTTTTGTGCAACCATCAGGGAGCAGCACCGGGGACAGTCCTGCTTTGGGAGGTAATTATCCCCGTGTGCCCATGATTTAGCTGCACAGGGCTGAGAGTGAGGAGAACCTTTTGAAGTGGGATGAAATAACCTGGCAATTTCCATCTATCTGGGGGGTTAAAAAGGGGACTGGATTTCAGGAGCATGCACAACCCACACAGCTCCAGCAAGGGGACAGATGCTCATCAGCTGCTGCAGGTGGATTACTGGATCAGCACCAGCATCTCTGTGCTGGGGACTGGGGCTGCCTCTGTGCTGCCACGCTGGCTTCGTGGTGGCTCCACCTCTGCTCCCTCGGTGCTTCTCTGGGAAGGTGAATTTTCGTAGAATCATAGGAAGGATCACAGGGATCACGAGTCCAACCCCTGGCCCTGCCCAGACACCCCAACAACCCCACCCTGGGCATCCCTGGCAGCGCTGTCCAAACGCTCCTGGAGCTCTGGCAGCCTCGGGGCCGTGGCCATTCCCTGGGGAGCCTGGGCAGTGCTCAGCCCCCTCTGGGGGAAGAACCTTTCCCTGATCTCCAGCCTGACCCTCCCCTGACACAGCTCCAGCCGTTCCTCCTCGGGAGGAGCTGCAGCCTGGTGAGCTCTGTGCTCTATCTCCTCTTCTCCAGCTGAACAAACCAAGTGCCCTCAGCCTCTCCTCCTATGGCTTCTGCTCCAAACCCTTCCCCATCCTTGTAGAACAAGGCTCTCCCAATGTGATTCTGTTACTTCCAAGAAAGAGGGTATTTTAATTTAATTTGAGAATGAGGGTATTTTACCTTAATTTGGGTGGCACATCTGGGTTTGCTGCTGGAATTAGAGTAGTTGTGCTAAGTGATACAGTGGGTAAATCAGCAAATTGATGTGGTTGGCTCATGGTAGGTACCGGCACGGAAATGTGTGCATAATGCAATAGAGCTGGCAATTACAGCAAAGTGCCTGCTTAGACTGAAATTATTGAGCCTCTTGCACACTCTGCTCTTTATTACAGCTGCATTGAGATGTAGCACTTCCCAGAGGGCTTCACAGCCCTGCCAGCAAGTATGTGTTGCTTCCAGGGCTGTGCTGTTCCCAGGAGTCGGCTCCAGTAGCCTCCAGCCATGTTTCTCCAGGGCTCTGGGCACCAGAGAGGACCTGCAGTGTGTTGTGCTGCTGTGGGCTCCTGTTTGCACAGAGCACAGGCACATTTAGAATCAAGATGAAATGGTTTGATGAATTCTCGATGGAATTGTTCAGGTTGGAAAAGTCCTCCAAGGTCATTGAGTCCAACTGTTACCTCAGCACTGCCAAGCCCACTCATGTCCCCTCACAGAGAATTCCTTCCCAATATCCCATCTAATCCTGCCCTCTGGCAGTGGGAAACCATTCCCCCTTGTTCTGACACTCCAAAGTCCCTCTTCAGCTCTCCTGGAGCCCCTTTACACCCTGGAAAGGGCTCTGAGGTCTCCCTGGATCCTTCTCCTCTCCAGGTGAGCACCCCCAGCTCTCCCAGCCAGGCTCCAGAGCAGAGGGGCTCCAGCCCTTGGAGCATCTTCATGGCCTCCTCTTGATTTGTTACGATGTCTCTTGTGTATGTTTCTTAATTCAGTTGTGGTGGTTTGGACAAATTTGGAGGAAAATATCCTGATAGAAAGCAGGTTACAGCCACCCCTCCCCCACCAGGTTCAGGAAAAAAAATTTCCTTGGAGGAAAGTGAAAGAGATAAAAAATATTTATTTAACAAACACACAGAAAAAGTTAATAATGCTAAATAATAAAACCTCTTGCTGTGGAGAGAAACCTGGGAAGATTTCAGAGCTCTTCTGTGGTCTCTCTCCTCCTCCTTGGAGCTGGGTCAGTGTGGACTCACCTCCGGGGCCTCAGTGGAAAATTCTCCCAATGTGTTCTGGTGTTGAAACTGTCCAGAAGAGAAGAAAGGGAAAATCAAAGTCTCAGGAAAACAAAGTTCAACTCTCAGTCTCCCTCCGAAGAAAAGGAGCTGAAACTGGGCTGAAAACAAGGGGCTTCCTCCTCTCTCGCTGCTGCAGCAGAGGAGCCCAGAGCAGTGAGTGTCTGTGGCCTTGAACAGCTGCTGCCAAAAGTTCTCTCGGCTTTTTTCCTCTCCCCCCTCTCAGGCTCAATTTAAAGGCACAGAAAGACACAAAGTTAATTTCTGGACAGAGAGCAGCAATGGGGGATACAACATCATACTGTCACCCCAAGGCATCAGTTCATACTTGCATTTAGCATGTTTCTTTGCATGCACATGTTGGTAATTGGTTTTGAACATCCTGTGAAATAATGTATTCCAGTTTTATTTTTATAGCTATCCCAAAACATTTGATGGCTCTGTGGTACACTGGGTTAACCAGCAGTGCAAAATAGGGCCTCAGTCACTGTGGGTGTATTTAAAATAGGATGGAAGACATTTATTTCCTAAACCCCAAGAATTAGTGCTCAGAATTTAAAAAAAATAGTGATTATCAAAATTCTTCAGTATTGGCTGAAAGATTTGACAGGGAGCTGATGTGTGACCTCAGTGGCCAGTTTCAGCAGTTTGCAAAGTTCCTGCCCCAAAGCCCTTTGAAGTCCCCACGGTGCTCTCAGGTGACTTCCCAGGTACCTTGGAGAAGCTGGTTCCCTCCCTGCTGCCTTCCCTGGCACTGATGGAAGGCTCACGAGAAATTCTCTTCCACCTGACCTGAGGACACAGATGCTCTTAGGGGATTGGGAAGCTTCCTCTCACCCAGTTTTGGGGATCTCAGCAGGTATTTGTCCCTTCTGGGGAGGGGACTCTGATGACAACAGATGGAAACTGGGTTACCAGGGCTCCCGCAGTGAATGAGCCCTTTGCCACAGGAATCTTGGGATGGGCAGGCAGCAGTGCCTCCTGCTCCAGGCTCTGGTTCTGATGAGCTGCTCAGGCTCCAGCTCCTCCTCTGGCTCACGTGGCAGCTTTTCTAGGCTGCTCTGCTGGTGTCACCGCTTAATGTCACACCTCCAGTCTGGGACTCCGCTTGTGCATCCTCTGTGTTGCTGGAGTTCTGCTCTCCAGGAATCAGCCAGCCTGGGAAAAGGGACAAAGGGAAAGAGAGCCTTAAACCAGCCAAGGTTTTGCTTGTAGAGATGGGGTGGCTGCTCCCACTATGGCTTCAACCTGTTTTGGTTGCTTCCCCCACACACTGGGAGGTCGGGTACTGGTGAGCATCCCCTGTGCTGTCCTGGGGGAGGGATGAGCTGCTGGAAGCACGGCTGAAGGAGGAGCAGGATGGGTTCTGCATCAGCTGCTGAGTGGCTTTTGGGGATGCAGCTCCCCAGAAAAGCCAGGGCTGGAAAAAGTGGGTGTTTTTAACTGGTGTTGAATGGTCTGGGTGTGGAGTGAAACTGGAGCACTGGAGAAGCACAATTGGGGTCCTCTTGGACTGTAGGAGTGGACAGAGGAGCTGTCAGCTCAGAAGAACCCCCTTTTCCCTCTTTCCCTGCTTCTGCCTATCCATATTTAAGAAGTGTAATTGGAGCAAAAGCTGCCTGGGGAAGCCACAGAGATGTAACCAGATCTGGTTTGCTCACACTGGGCTCAGGAGCACAGGGACTGGGGGCTGCAGGGAGTCTCTGGGAATGGTGCAAGGGCCACCTTCCAGAGCTGGCTGCCTTGTCCTACTGTGCTGGCTGGCCACAGGAGCTGGCAGAGAAGCTTCCCAGTTCACAGTTAGGATGTCTGAGCTGCTGGGACGTAGCTGTGATGACTTCTGCCTGAAAAAGTATTGTTGTTGTTTGCAAGCTGGGACTGGTGCTGGTTCCCACATCTGCCATGGCTTCACTGTGTTTGGAGGGTTCTGAAATGGGGAATGTTGGTCTCTGGGGCCCAAAGCAGTGTATGCACAGGAACGTGTGAGGTGACCCAGACAGCCAGGCTGTGTTTGACTTGTGGGTGTTTTTCTCCTCCCAAAAGCTGCAACCAGAGGTGTGAGATGCCTGTGCCAGGGCTGGGTGGTAGCTGCGCAGCCGTGCTCAGCACCCCCCAAGTCCCAGTGCCATGTGGGTTCTGATTCCTGCTTTAACATCTCCTCCACATCTCCTCTTAAAAATCAGTTTATGTCTCTGGAAATTAAACCACTGTTGCGCTTATGAAGTGTTTCATTCCACTGATAAGTGGAAGTAGGAAGCTGTCGCATTGCTGGGTGCGTGGCTGCAAACCCCAGCACAGCAGATTGTTAATGTGAAATTAGAGAGTTCAGCAATATCTTGGCAGATTGCCTCTGCTGCCTAATAGTAGGCACCGAGCTCCCCTGGGAGCCAGCTGGTGTGACAGCCCTGTCTGACAGGCTGACCACTCATTCTCTGAGCGAGGAAGGGCCCGAGGGCTGTTCCATGTCCTTGGGGCAAAGGAGACAGCCCTTCCCTTGCCCCAAGCCACCAGCACAAAAACTGACACTAACCCAGAGGAGAGATGTGGGAGCTTGTGCTGCCTCTGCCCCAGCACTGGTTGTGCTTTCAGCCAGATGGGTCCTACTCAGGTCCAGGGTGATGGGGCATGCTGGGGGGCTGTACTCTCCTCTGGAGTATCACTTTTTGAGCACAGGAGGTGTTTATGGAGCTGTCTGATCTTTCAGGCATCGGTACCTTCAATGCCACCATTCCCAGCTTATCCGGAGGTTTCATGAAGGCAGCGTTCTCTCCTGTTTGTTTCCCGGGTGCTGGCACTGTTGGGCTCATGGACTAAGCTCTGCAACCTCGTTAGGAGCCTGACTCCCTGCCAGGAGCTGGGGCTCCGACCTCCTCCCCCCCGGAGGGTTCTGCAGAAATGTGTGGTGTGCCTGGCTGTAGGGGTGTCCCCCATGCAGCTGGAATGCTGGGGAAGTCTGGCTTGCTCCTTGGATTTTGTGTCCACCAGTCTGTCGAATCCTCCTGCTGTTTTTGCTACAATCTTCCAAACTGCCCTTTTGTCCCCAGGCAGTTCTGCTTTGCACGTGCCAAAGGAGGATCCCTGGGGCAGCACCGCTGCTCCTCTGCCCTCCCAACAGGTGGAGGGAGGAAGGGGAGAAGAGAGGGCTTCGAATAAACGCCACTCTTCCTCTCCACTCCTCCTGCTGCCCTGTCCGGCCCCTCTGCTGTTGCCTTGGCGTAGCTCAGGAGCAGGTAACATCACCGCTGCCAGGTGACCCCGCTGTCCTCCTCACACACCAAGGGGTGTGTGCCTCAGCCCAGTTCCCTCCGGGACAGCCGGTGCTGTGCCTTTTTCCACAGCAGGGAAACAAGAGTTTGTCCCCTTCTGCCTCCTCTTCTCTGATCTCCCCCTCGGCTGCTTCCCGCTGCCTCCTGCCAGCCCCCTCTGCTCTCCCCCGGCTCCTCCGCTCTCCTCCGGCTCATCTGACCTCCTTTGACGTGTTGCATTTCACCGTGCTCGGTACCGGGGAGCCGATGGCAGATAAGAGGGGTGACAGTGTTACCGGCTTGCGCTGCGCCGCACAGAGCCAGCCCGCGGATGCTCTGCCCTCAACACAACCCCATCGATTTGGGAAAGCGCCCTGGACCCCTCCCCAGCTGCGGCGGAGCCCCTCGGAGGGAGAAGGTGGGAGCCGGGGGTGGGTGGCTGTGCGGAGCAGTGCGTGAACAGCTTTATTTCCCCAGCTGCGAGAGGGGAGCAGCCCCCGCTCTCCCTCCCCGTGTGTTCCCGGCAGGGAGAAGGTGCCCGGCGGAGGTGCTGGCAGCGTCCCCCACGGCCGCGGGCCCCCCCCGAGCATCGCCAGCCCCCGGCTTTGTGTGCGGGTCTGCGGCGGCTCGCTCTGTTTGCCGGGATGAATGTCAGCGCCCGGAGCGGGGAGCAGGGAGCGGGGATGGTGCAAACAAATGATCCCTCCCCCAAAAAAAAGCGCGGGCGGGGACGGTGACGGGGACTGTGACTCTGCTGGTCACAAGCAGCCGGCGGGGGCGGCCGCCCGGGTGTCCCTGGGCCGTGCTCCGCGGGGCGCACCCGGCTGCTCAGGCATTTAATTCCAAGGGGAAAGCTGAGCCTGAGTCTACAGGAAAAGAAAGAAAATAAGGGAGGAGGGAAGTGGAGGTCAGGAAGGGTTTTCGGCAGTGGATGGCCGTTCCTGGTGGCCAGGGGACTGCTTGCAGGGGATGGCTCTAAGCAAGGAAATAGCAATGAATGCAGGTTGTTTATTTTTTAACATGGCATCCACACCGGAGTGATAAAAGGGTGTGCAAGGAGCTTGGGGCTCTGCCAGCTCAGTTACCACCAGTTTTCCTTGCCGTTTCCTCTCTTGGCATGGCTGGGAGTCGTCAGACATCCCTTCCCCTGTATATGGTTCACTGACTTGATCTTGCTTTGCTCCGTGGGGCTGGAGCAAGGTTTGGGCGGTTTTTTTTCTGAAGCCCTTGTTTTTTCTCCGCCCAGCTGGCGTCAGGCGCCGAGGATGCAGAGACAAGTGCTCCCGACTAGGGGAGGGCTGGCAGGAGGATTTCCCTTCGGGTTCTCAGCATCCCCGTGTCTGCTGTCTGCTGTGGAAAGGCTTTGTGCTGGGGTGTGGGGAGCAGAGCTCACAGGTGACCTCTACCCGGATCAGCCTCGCTTGCTTTAAATGCCTGTCCCTCTCCTAGGGCTCAGGTGTTTGGTGGCAGGCTGGAAAGTCATGGTAGGTAGGTGCTGCTGGCAGCTGAGGGTGCTTTCTGCTTTGGAAACCAGGGAGGGAGGAAAACTGGTCGACTCTGAATAGCCTTGGGAAGAGCAAGCGGGGATCCTCTCCATGCTGTAAGAACAAACCCTTCGGAAATTCATCTGAGCAGCTGATTTCTTGGGGTTTCTCATCGCCTCTGAGATCAAACCCCATCTTCTTCTTCAGCCGAGGGCCACCACAGCCACACTGGGCCACCACCTCAGAGGGCAGCTGCTCCACTTGCCCAGTGCCACTCACCGTGGGGGCTCACAGACCTGTGCCAGCGCTACCGAGGGACCCTTTCCAGCGAGCGCTTTTCATTTTTCCTCTTCCTCCTTCACTCAGCTCTGCAGCATCACATGAAACACATGTGCAGCCGCCAGCGGCTCTGAGCTGTGCCCTGCGCTTGGCTCAGGGAGACAGGACTTAGCACCCTCCAGATCTGAGGGCTCACTGTGGAGCACGCTGTGGACTATCCGAGTAACTTCCTGGCTGAACTCCTGCCCTGTGCTGGGTCCGGCCGGCCCCGCTCCCTCCTGGTGCCGAGGACTGGCGGGGCAGCGGGCACGGCTGGGGTGTAGCATGCACGAGGGTGCAGAGGGACACAGGGACACCGGCGGGAGCCATGGCTTCGTTTGGGAAGCTGACGGAGTATTTCAGCCTGAGGAAATCGAGGCCAGAGCTGCGCTCCAGGCGCTGGGGCCGGCGGAGCGGGAGCTGTTGCTGTAGTGTCACCGAGTGCAGGTACGGGGTGGCAGTGACCCGACTGTCCTGGTGCCTCTGTGTGTGCCCAGGGGCTGCGGGATGGGATGTGCAATCCTTGGTGCTTTGCTTTCCGTTTACCCCCCTTGGGGCTGGGAAGGGGCTGGGAGCAAGCCAAGGGCTCTGGAAGCATCACCCCGTTCCTGTCTGGGGCTCCCACGGAGCTCATTGCTGCAGGATGTCTCTGGCAGACTCTGGGACCTGGCGTCTGTCTCCCTGCCCAGGGCACGTCCCAGGTGTCAGTGGCACATCCTGGGTGTCTGCTGGGTGACCACGTGCACCTGTGCCTGCCTGCCTCTGCCTGGTGCTCTCTGCTGTGCCACTGCACTGTCCCCTCATCAGAGGAGCGAGGTCATTGCACCAAAATCGCCCTTCCCTGCACCTGCCCTGTGCAAAGGCCTCTCTGGGGGCAGCAAGAAGTGGCTTCTCAGGTGAAGTGGAATCTGTGGGTATGAGGTGCTGATGGAGCATCCTGGCATGTCAGAAGGGTCTGGGCAATGGAGAGGGGAGCTCCTCTGGGCAGACAGACACGTGGTTCATTGGCGGCTTGTTTGGGGTATGGTCTGATGAGGGGATTGCAGTGGGGATGGGGAGAGTGGCATTTGGGCTGACTAGAAATCCTCTGGGAGTGTGTGAGTGCTCAGAGTTGTGTTGGGGGGGCTGCACACATCCTTGTTTTGCATGTAAACACAGTTTCTGTAATTAGGAAAATTGCTCTATGCCTGGGTGCCTTCTCCTTGGATGTTCCGTGCAGCCTGTAGGACAGGGCTAGAGCACTTGGGGCTGCTCTGGGCTCTCCCCGGTTTGAGTGGGCTCAGGCTGAGCAGTGTGTCCCCAGACCTCCTGCTGACCTGCACACGGTGCCTCCCTGCTGCTGTGGGGTGTAGGTCTGTGTAGGGACACACAGGGCGAAAAATAGCACCAAGGTGTTCACTTACCTTCTTCCCTGGCTGTTGAGCACTTTGTAAAGGTTATTAAAATATCTACAGATTCAAATGAAGTTGGAGCCCCTCCTGCTGCTGCCTGTGTTGCTGCTGAGCCAGTGAGATGTGCACAGCTGCCGCTGTCTCCTCTCTTCCCTCGCTGGCTGAAGAAGAGTCGCCTCTTCCCCACTCAGTCATTTCTCCAGAAGCATTCCTGGCAGAGCCAGGAGCTTTGTTCTGCTCCTTTTTGGCATTGGGGACAGAATCCCTGGTTTCTGCCCTCAGGATTTTGCTGTCCCAGTGTGGAGCTGGGTGTGAGGCAGGTCTGTTGTCCAGTTGCTGCTGGGCACAGGACGTGCCTGGGGTTTGCTGTGCACAGCCAAGCGTGTGCCAGTGCCTGGCCCGAGGGAGAGGAGGTGGTGCACCCCCCATGCATGGGGTGCTACGGCCCTGGACCTTGGGGTTTGGGGTGAGCTGGGTGGTTTCCTCTGTAACTGGAGATGTCATGGCACCTTCCTAGCTCTGGGATGTGAGCCACAAGAGTGGCATTGCTGGTGTGTAGCTCATGTGCCAGATTTTCCAGGGGATGCTGGCTGTGCGTGTGGGACTCTGAGCAACCTGCTCTGGGGGAAGGCATCCCTGCCCATGGCAGGGAAGGGAACGGGATGAACTTAATGGTCCCTTCCAACCCAAACCATTCTGTGTCTGAGCTGTCCCCTCATGCAGGACTGTGGCTCACTGTGCATCAGACGTGGCCACCAGGCCCATTGCCTGTCAGGGCTCAGTTCCATGTGGGAGTGGTGGACACCTTCCCCCAGGCAGAGATCCCATGCGCTGCCCGGTGCTCTGGTGTGGCCCAGCTCGAGTTGCAGGGATCTGTGCTCTCCGATTTGCCCTGGGCCATGCAGCTGCTCCACGGCAGCTCCTCTGGGCTGGATCCGAGCGTGCAGACAGATTTCCTGGGGTACCCGACCCCCACAGTGACAGGGCTCGAGTGCACATGTGGATACTGAGCCCATTCCCTTGATTGCCACAGCTGATTATGAAAGTAAAACTAAGGGTTGATTGAAGCGTGGGATGCTTTGAAATCAGCATCACTTCTCACCCCAGCTGCTCGAGCTTCTGCCTGCTCCCCCTCCAATGTCTGTACCCTGAGGAGCCCCAGGAAATCTCCACGGCTGAGATCCAAAAGCCAACACAGTGCAGCTGCTGCAGTGTCTGGCCCTGCCCTTGCTCTAGGTGGTGCCTCTTCCAGCTCTGTCAAGCAACCTTCTGCTTTTACTGCATTTCTTCACTCTGATGTGGACAATTGAAGCACGGAGAGAAAATCCTCAGCTCCCACATTTCCATGTGCATGGAGGTACCTGCAGGAGAGATCCTGCACCCCAGCTTCAGGAGGGTGGTGTGTAACAGCTCTCAGCACAGCCCTCAGCACAGCCCTGCTCTGGTCTTGCTCAGGGCAGCCAGGCTCCCACCATGCTTCCCAAGGCTGGATATTCCCCTGGGACCACAGGGTACAGACGTAGGCAGGTACTCAGTCGAGAGCATGCACTGACTGGAGTTATTAAATTCTAAATATAGTGGTCCCACGCATTCTCCTAGGACCCAACAGAAATCAGCAGGTGTGCAGTTACGGTTTTAAATAATATTCCTGCATTTTTAAACTACGCCTCCAGATGCAGCAACATGAGTGAGCTGGGATGAGTAAGTCTGCTGGGCTTGAGAATTGGTGGGCTCAGACTTGTGCACAGAAGTGGAGCCCAGCAGGAGATCATCTCACTGGAGGTGCTTTTGGGCAAAAGTGCTGTTTGCAGGAGCTCTTCAGCCTCTGCCCCCACCTGTGGCACAGAGTGTGTCCTGATTTGTACCCCTGGGCTGTGTCAGCTGGAGGCTCCTCCAGCCTGAGCCCTACTGCAGGAGGGGCTGTGGCACAGCTGCCTCCTGTTATTAAATCCATCACCTGGACAGTTGTCCCGGGGGCTGGGAGGCCCCAGGTGTGGCAAGGGGGGGTCAGGGTGTCCCTTGTGCAGCTGTACTGGGACAGGGACTGGCAGTGTGAGTGAGCCCTCCCCCAAGCCCAGCCCAGGGGAGCAGCTGATTAATTTGCAGGAACTTTTTCCCATGTAGCAGGAGCAGTGATGAATGAACCAAAAACTCCAGCTGACAGGCTCCAGAGCAGGACTACTTCCTGGGGGATGAAAGCCTGGAGCATCTCAGGGATTTGAGGATGTGTCTGCAGAACTGGGTGCAGGTGCCTGTGAGTGAAGCGCAGGAGGGGCTGGGGGTGCTTGCTGAGCTCTGGGGGGTTGTTCTTTGTGGTGCCAGCCTTGGGGTGCTCGTGCCCAGCTCTGTGTGTTGGCTGGGAGGGCACAGAGGATCCGCTCTGGGATGGAGGAGAAATGGAAGGGAAAGGCAAGTTATACTGAACAGCTTTTCTCTCAGTGAGCTATTTGTAAACTGAAAGGTCTGGACAACTGATTTTGGGTTCCCACAGCTGTTGCAAAGCAGATCAGAACATTGCTGTCCCGTGAGGGCTGCTGTGCTCTAACTGGGCTGAGAGAACAGCCCTGCTGCGCTGTGAGTGAGCCAGGGAGGCTCCAGGGTGGGCTGGAGCTCTCAGGAGCAGGATGGCACTTGCCAGGCTGCTGTTTTCTGCCAGGGCTGCTTAGCAGTGAGCCAGCCTGGCAGAGCACTGGGCGGGGAGCCTGGGGCCTGCAGGGGCTCTGGGAGAATGGGGATCCTGTGCCAGAGTTAACGGTGTGGGAGAATTTCTCAAGGACACTCTTGGAGTTGCTCTCAGCCTGGGTGCAGTGGGGGAAAGCAGAACTGCCTGAGAATGTCAGTGCTATCAGCAGAGAGGTGACCTGCAACAGTCACTAATTCAGTAAAAAAATCACTAAAAATCCCAGTGGAAAGTTGTTAGAAATCCCAAGTCCTGGCCAGGGGTGGCTTTTGAGAGGAGTTTTCTCCTGTAGGCAGGGGCTTGTGGACTGATTCAGTGGCTTTCACTGTTGGCCCAGGACTGTTCTGGGATAGATCTGCTCCCTGGCTTCAGGACGTTGGTGCCTGTTCCCTTTGACAGCTGCACCTCTCCCCTTCCCTGTGGTTCCCAGAGCCCCATATGGTCCCCAGAGAGGGGCTTTGATGAGCTCCTCAGATCACTGCCTGGTTATGGAAAAGAAGATGTTCAGGATGGGGGAATAGAGGGGGAGACTGGTGCCTGGGTTTGGATCCTGCATCCTGCTCCTGGGGGTCACTCCCAGCCCTGCAGGCAGCTGAGGTGACAGCCCCCAAAAACCTGCGGGGTGAAGACCCTGCGTCCTCAGAGGGCTCAGGAGAGGAGCTTTTTCCTGGCTTGGGGTGACCTGTGGTGAAACCTGGGGCAGCTCAGCGTGGGGAAGGCAGAGGAGAGGAGTTTGGCTGTGCTGGGCCTGCAGGGTGTCAGCTTTTGGGTTCTGCTGCCTTTTTCTCTCAATAGCCAAGTTGGAAGTTGGTGTTAATTAACACCGTTAATGAAATGAATTATTAAATTAATGAATTTGATTATGTAAGAATTAAATTGCATAAAAAATCCAACTTGCTGGGACTGTTTTTGCCCATGTCATTAGATAATCTCCAGCTGAAGAAGGGGTGCCAGGGATGCTCCATCTTTGCACTCCTGGGGGGCAGAGGTGGGTCCAGAGTCAGAGCCTGTCCCCAGCCTTCCAGTGGGAAGCGGGACCAAGGAGCTGCTCTTTGCCATGGGGAGCTGTTACCTGTGATCCTTTGGGGGTCTTTTCCATGCTGATATCCTGATCCATGTCCTCGCTGTGCAGTTTGATGGGCTTTGAGGTGGGGGGGGGGTAGTGGGGAATGTTTTCCTGGCAGGATTGTGCTTAGTTGTTTTTGGGTGCTTAAAAATATCTCCTGAGCTCTGGCAGCACGTCTGTGTTCAAGCACACAATGGTGATGGGGGGGACAGGAGGAACTGGCAAGTTCTGGGGCTGGGAAACTGCGCTGCAGGGGCAGCTCCTGTGTTAGCAGCAGCCAGCACGGGACAGGTAAAGCTGGCATGTAAAGATGCCCCAAGGAGTGTCTCTGGGGGGGCTCTCCTGCATGGCTGAGAGTTTGACTGACTTTTCCTACTTTGTTTTTTGGCACATTTTGAACGAAACCTTTCTGCTTCCAAATGACGCGTCCATATGGAAAGATAGCTGCATTGTAAAGGAGAAAACTAGCCAGGAGCTTGGAATGTTTTGGGTTAAGTGGGAAGTTTCCACCTGGAATTAGTCAATAAGGTGTTAGTGACACTTGTACTCCAAACTGTGCAGTGCTCACACCTCCCTTGGCTGCTGAGATGCCAGCAGGACAATGTGTGTGCCTGCACAGATTCACATTTTTCTCTGTGCCAGATTGTTGTAACCTATTAACAAACCAACGTCCATTGCTGCTGCACAGAAGGGGTCAGTGCTGGTGCTGCAAGTCCTAAATCCAGTGGCAGTGACTCAGCCCGTGCCTGCTTTGCAGAGGTGCTGAGCATCCATTAATCCTCTTACCCAGAACAGGCACCCGAGCCTCAGCACCTTTGAGGCTTGGCTGGGCAATAACTTGGGAAAGAGCTTCAGGAGCTGAGAACTTCAGCCTCATTCAGCTGGAGGTTGGGAATGTGGTGACAGGATTTGAGGTGCCTGAGGCTGCTGTGTGTGGGGCTGTCCTCAAGGGCAGCCTGTGTGCTCTTGGGGAAGGATTGTTTGGAATGAAGCTCCAAAGACTGGAGCCCCTTGCCATGGAGACAGGCTGAGAGCTGGAGAAGAGAAGGCTCTGAGGAGACCTTAGAGCCTCTTCCAGTACCTAAAGGGGGATTATAAAAAGAGGGAGAGTGACTTTTTGCATGGGGAGACAGTGACAGGACAAGGGGGAATGGTTTTAAACTACAAGAGGGGAGATTTAGATTAGATATTGGGAAGGAATTGTTCCCTCCCTGGGAGGGTGGGGAGGCCCTGGCACAGGGTGCCCAGAGCAGCTGTGGCTGCCCCTGGATCCCTGGCAGTGCCCAAGGCCAGGCTGGATGGAGTTTAGAGCACCCTGGGATAGGAAAGGTGTCCCTGCCCATGGCAGGTGGTGGAGTGAGATGGGCTTTAAGATCCCTTCCATCCCAAACCATTCCATGATTCTGTGCTCTTTCCCACCTGCCCCGTGTGGCTGTGCCTGGCAGGGTCACTTGTGCCCTTCAGCTCCCACAGGTGCCCTGTGTCCCTCTGTGCTGGTGGTCTGTGCTGGGCTGCAGGACTGAGCCTCCCTGCCCTGCCCTCGGTGCCAGCCTTTGCCCAGGCTGTGTCCCCAGTGTCTCATGACAATGACAAGCTGTCAGACGTGAACGGCTGTGAGCAGAGTGGCAGTGCCACGGGAGGAAATGACATTTAGCTTTTGTTGCTTGATTGAGCTGCCTGGGTTTTGTATATTAAACCTAAAGAAGCTTTTTGGCTTTGTTCTCCCCGCTGTTTGCAGCACTGTGCCCAGGATCTGTGAGGAGAGGGGCCTTGGGGAGCAGCACGGAGAAGAACTCTGTCTCCCCATCAAACCTGTCCTGACAAGGGGCCTCCCCACCAAACCTTATCCTGCTTCTCCGTGGTTTCTGGGCACTGGGGGACACCTGGGCGCATTCCCAGTTCCAGCCCCCAGTGATGTGGGCTCAGCTCCACAGAGCTCCCTGTCCCTCTGTGGGCTGTGGTTCTGTCCCCTCCGACGTGTCGGGGTGCAGGGGGAGCAGATGTGGGCAGAGCCAGGGATGCTCTGGGGCCTCTGCTTCTTCCTGCTTCTCCAAACCCTGCTCCCATGGCTGTGGCTAGAGGGATGTTTAGGATCTATCCCGTGGAAGTGCATGTCTGTGTGGCCTGGGAGCTGGCAGGGAAAGCTTCTTGGATGTGACAGACTTGAACAGCACACCTGAGCTCTCAGGGTCTTCTCTTTGGGGTTTGGGCCATGCTTTAGCTAAAGACAAGGTTTGCACCCGGTGTTCTCCCTTTCTGCCTGGCTTCCGGTCTCCTTTGAAAGCCAATCTTTGGGATGGGGGATGAGCTTGGGAGCTGCCTAATTTCTGCACAAGCTGAAGCTCATCTTTGCCTGGATTAGGCAGAAAAAGATGAATGGGCATCCTTTTTTTTGGAGTGGTAGTTGGATGGGGTAGTGGGAGGAAGGGAATGATACTGGTATTAAAGGGAATTACAGACGGAGTGTGACTGCAGGAGCCGGCTCCTTCAGCAGAAAGCCCTGGCCTGTGAGTCACGCTTTGCTCGAAAGGCTGCTGGATTCCCAGTTCCCACCGCTTTGGCACTGAGTCACAGCTGGGTGGGGGCGCAGGTAGGAAACAGAAGCACCAGCAATCCACACCGGGATTTGTGCACGGAGAAGAGGGAGGAAGTGATTCCAGACAGCGGTGGGAATGTTAGCAGCGTCTGAGAGAAGTGCTGGCTGGCACGGGGAAGATTCTGAATGGGCTTGTCCCTGGGTGCCCTCCTCTGCCTGCTCCTGCCCGTGCAGGGCAGACCCTGGGGGGTGTGGGGACACTGGGCAGTCCCTGGCAGGTGTGAGGACATCTGTGAGCCCCCAGGGTGCCAGGGGACGCTGGGCAGCCCAGCTCGTGGCTTGGGTGACACGGGTGGCTTTGTCACTCTGCTCCAGGTGGGAGTGGGAGCTGGGGGGGGCACAGGGCAGCTGTGGGGGTGCTGCCTGCCCCATAACACGTGGGAAATGTCCCTCTGCGTCGGCATCACCTGGGGGTGAAGGGAAGGGGCTTGGTGTCCTCGTGTCACGTTGAACTGAACGACACGTGGGGACAACGGAAGGATGGACACGTAGGAGCTGTGAGTGCCCGGGGGACAGTGGCAGAGCCCGGGGGCAGGGAGGAGATGCCACACACAGGGATTTGGAGGCGTCTGGGCACAGAATATCCTCTGCCCACCCCCGTGGTGCAGGAGCCCGGCACCCTCCTGCGCGGGAGGTTGGGTGCGTTGTGTCCTTCAGAGAGCCCCTCGGTGGGGGAAGAGCCCCTCTAGGAGGAGAGGGAGAGCAGCATCCCGGTGATGCTGTCCTGCAGGAGGCGAGCTGAGCCAGCTCCGGGTGAGCTGGGGAGGAAGGGAGAGGGGATATGTCAACAAAAGAGATTTTCTCTGGACCCAGGAAGAAGCATTTCAAAGAGGAAAGGAAAAAAGGACACTACTGTTGGGAATATTTCAAATGGGAAACCCAGAATACTTACTTTAATAATTAAAACATTTTTTTTCCCACAAAAATGCTGTGTTTTTTTCCTGTAGGAATAGTTGTCAATTATACAAATTAATGCAAGATATTTTTAGTTTGCATTTTCGGGTTTTTTGATGGAAAGGATGCAGAGAGGAATAAGCAGCTCCTCCTGGTTCCCTGGCTGTAGCAGCCACTGGCGTAGGGGGAGCAGAGCAGAGCCCCCACCCTTGGCAGCCCCTGGGTATGGGTGCTGCTGCCTGGAGCATCCATGTGCTTCCTTCCACAGGTGTTTGGAAGCCACTGGAGCTGGCATTTGTTCCTGTTGGCTGCTTGGATGCTCCGGGGCCCTCTGCTGCCTGCCCCATGTGCAGGATTTCTGTGGCTGTCTCTGGTACATCTATTTTTTAGCTGCAAATCCATGCTTGTAGAAAATCTGGAAAGCTCCAGTGCACTTTTATGTTGCTTTAAAGAACAAATAGATAAAATTTTTCTCAGAATCCCAGAATGGTTTGGTCTGGAATGAAGCTCTCAGCTCACCTCGTTCCAACCCCTGGGCAGGGACACCTTCCACTATCCTATCCAAGCTGGCCTTGGACACTTCCAGGGATGGGGCAGCCACAGTTTCTTCACTGGGAGAGTGGGAGCTCATTCTAACCAAGGGTTTTAGGGGATGTTTTTCCTGCAGCAGGGATGTGTTTCCCCTGGCAGAACCTGGCTCTGCCTTCCTCTGCAGGTGCTGAGCTGCAGCTGCTCACAGAAGTGGCAGAGTCCCCATCCTTGGGAACATTGAAAAAAACGTGTGGATGTGGCACTTGAGGACATGGAAAATGGTGGTGCTGCTGGGTTGGTTGTTGGATTTTATCATCTTAGAGGTCTTTTCCAACCTTGAGGATTCTGTGATTCTCCAGACAGCCTGGCAGCTGAAGCTGTGGCGGGGTTCTTGCCTGGAAATGGGAAGTTTCTGGGCTCTGCTTCCTTGCACCCCATGGCCAGCCCCAGTCCCCAGCCCAGCCCCATGGGTCGGTTCCTGATGTGCAGCAGGGCCCTGGGGCTGGCTGGGACCCAGACCTGCTTGTGCCCTGGAGGAATCCTGTCCCCAAGTGCCTCTGCCCAGGCTGGGCTTCCTCTGGGCTGTTTGGGGACTGTTTGCTCCTGTTCTTCCTCTCATGATAAAATCTGTTATCCTGGCCACGAGCAGCTGCTGGCTGTGCTGCCTTTGCCAGAGCTCTGCTCCCAGCTCCCCTCAGCCCCCATTGCTCCTGCACCAAAAAACATCTTTTTAAGGAATTTTACTGTGATACACTGGGGGCATTGCAAGTTTTTTCTGTTCAGTGAGCTTGTCTCTCTGACCGTGGTGGTGACCTGCCTCTTGTGCTTCAGAGGAAAATTAAAACCAGGCCAAAGCTCTGCTTGAAAGGTGGTGCCCAGGAAGGTTTAAAACAATAACGTGCCTATGATTGATTATAAATGTGCTTTTTGACCAAAACATATGTATAAATACTTGTTTTTGCTAGGGATTAATAGTCAGAGATGGATCAGCTCAGCCCCTGTTCGCCTCCAGTGCTGGAAAACTTGGTCATGCTGCAGAAATTATAGGATTTCAAGCAAACCAAGCAGCTCCGCCAGCTGTCTGGAGTGTTTTTCTGTGCTGGAGCATGTCAGGTTCAGGCCTGAAGCATCTCCCCTGTGGTTGTCAGGAGCAGCAGTGTCCTTTCCAAGATGATTTCAGCAGCTTTTTGTCTCCTCTGTCGTGTGACTCGGATTTTGAAGCAACAGGGGAGACCACTCCTGTGTCATGAGACTGGGAACGGGACCAGGAACTGGCTGGGGGGTTGTGGTGCGGGAGCATCGCGGCTCCAGTCCTGCTCCACGGATTCTGTTGGGAATGCAGGGGTGACAGGAGGTGGGCAGCAGGTGGGCGCTGGAGGTGGCTGTGATGCTGGACGCCTTCACATCCTCCCTGGAAGGTGTTTGTAAATGCAAAGGAGGCGGTTACGTTATTTATCTTGTAAATTAGCCAACCTTTTCAACTCGGAGCCGGGATGTTTGTCATCCATTGTGCTTCCTTAGCTTTCGTCTCCGAATAGTTTCAGGGGAGACAGGAGCTACATAACCCCCGCAGAAGGAGCTCAGGGAGCCAGGGCACAGCGTCTGTGGCTGTGTCTGCTGAGCCCGGGCAGCGGGAGGTGTTTGCCCCGTCCTGGCCCGGTCACCGGGGCGCGGTTCCTGCCGGGCGGCATCGGGGCTCTGTCATTCACAGCCAGAGCTGTTCCTGCCGGCCCTGCTCTGCTCGGGGCCCCTTTCTCTGCCCATGGCCGCGTTCTGCTGCCTCGAGGCTGGCCAGGCACTGCTGCGTCCCTGGGGGTCACACGCTGCTGCTGAGCTGACTTGCAGCGTTGCTGCACGATCTTTACCGTGGGAGCTTCGTTCTGCATCTCAAACACCCTTCTTCGTAAGCCTCAGACCTATTCCTTCAGGGAGCGATCCCTGAGCCTCTTGTGGAGCATCCCTGATGCCTTTGGCCATCCTCTCTGCTTCATCGGGATGGCATAGCCTGGCTACAGGCACGGGGACCCCGGGACAGTCACCACACTGGTCGCTGAGGATGCAGGTCATGCTCTGGAGCTGCGAGGAGGGAGGATGCTCGTCTGCTCCGATGTTGTGCTGGGAGTCATTTCACCTTTGTCTGCCATCTCTCCCCATTTATCAGAGAACTGCATGAGCAGGATAAATGTTTGTGTTCCATGAATGTTCCTGCTTCTTTCCCTGGCCCTGGGGAATTTTTGTCTTTGGACTTTTTGTTGATGTGCAGGTGCATCTCCAGCAGGTCTGGGCTGGGCTCTGCCAGAGCCTTCCCAAGCGCCCGGTCCCTGCTCTGCCCCTGGTAACGGGGCTGATCAGGGCAGCAGGTGGGCAGGGAGTGCACAGGGCTCCTCTCTCCTGCAGGGTGTGTAGGGGATGGTCTGGTGGCACCACAGGGACAGAGCATGACAGAGAAGGCAGGGTGACCGCCAGCCAGGACCCCGTGGGGTGCTCCTGGACTGGGGAGTGGGGGGAGCACCCCCCTGCCTGGAGATGTCATTCACTGCCTGCAATAGAGCTGGAAAAAATGGTTCTTTTAACAAAGAAACCAACATACTTTTGAATGAATGAATGGCAGTGTCTGGCTTCAATGTATTTCCTTATCCGTTCAACAATTGGATTCCAGTGAATGGTGAAATGGAGGCGTTGCTACAAAACACAGCCACAGTGCATCGTTTGGGAGTGCTGACGTGAAGGGTTTGTGTTTTTTCACCTCGTTTCCCTGGGGATGGCTTTGCCCGGCTCGGAGTGCCGGGACGGTGTTGTGGTGCCAGGGGTGAGTAGCAGCAGCAGGTCTTTAGCACTGGGTAAATACCTGGTTGGAGAGAGGCTGTGGCCAGTGGCTGGTGTGACACCAGCTGTAACACACCCGAGCACTCAGGGCTTTTCAGGCAGCACCTGCCACAAAAAGCACTTCTGGCCCTTTTTGGGGCAGTTTGGTACTTGGCTCCCAACCTCCTGGGTGCCGGGAGCAGGGCTGGGCTTTGGACACGGGGGGCTCCTGGGGGAAAATGGTGCTGAGTCCTTCTCTTCCAGGCAGCTCTGAAATGCTTTCCTGAGGGCTGCCCTCAGCACAAGGGGTGTATGATCTCCTGTCCTGCCCTCCCACACCCCTCTGAATCAAAATGCAGTTTGTAGGGACTGGAGCAATTATTCCCTGGCTGCCAGTGCAGCACTCAGGCGATGGCCCCACTGCAGAGATGCTCTGCAGGTTGGAGAGGTGGCAGGAGAAGAAGCTTTTGGAAACCAGCTGGTGGGAATCGTGGTATTTACCAGCTCACAGCTGAGCCTGGGAAGGTATTTTTATAGCTTCACATGTTGGTTTTTTCATTTTCTGAACTTGCACATTGAATGCTGTTTTGGGTTTTGTTTTGCTTTGGAACTCTCTCACAGTCAGATGAAAGATGCTCTGTTTCAGCTGTCCTTTTCTACTCTTCACACACATACACCAGCCAGCCAGAATGGAAGGTGTTTTGTTTGGGTGTTTTTTGAATGCAAAGGGAAGATTTCTCAGTGATTTTCTCGGGCTTTGTAATCCACAGGGTCACTGGAAATAGTGGCAGTGACTCAGGGGTTTGCTCACAGCTGATGAGGTTTGCAGAGCAAACTGGTGATTTGAACAGGTGAGGATGCCCTGTGAAGGCTCTGCTCTGCTAAAATCCTCGGGCTTTGGTTTCCAAGGCTACTCTGTGTGTTATCAGTTGACTTCTTCCTCTCACCCTCCTTCCCTAGGCTTTACCAGTGCTGTGTGATCCCCTTAAACTGCATCTCCTGCCCTCTGTGGGGTCCTGCCACTGCTGTGGGCATGGGACTGCACTGAACCACATCTCAGGGGCTGCTGCTACTGCTGCCCGGTGCTTCTGTCCAGAAACAACTTCTGAGGCACAGCAGCCTCCTGTGCTTCCCCTCTCCTTCCACTGCTTCCTTCTCCTGCAGAGCCCCTTTGCAGAAACCAGCTGCAGGTAGATGTTGGCACCCGTGAGCACCCTGCGCTCCTGGGCACAGTCATGCCTTGCTCTGGGAGCTGGGCTGGCCTGGCTGCAGCCCAGCCTGCTGGGGTGTCCCAGCTGCTCCCTGCAGGAGCAAGTTCTGTGTCTGCTCTGGGCAGGGACACACTGTGGGGTGAGGCACCATGGCAGGATGGGATGAATCCTGTGCCGTGGAGCTGAGCACTGTGGGGAAACCTCACAGAATGCCAGGAGGGTTTGAGTTGGAAGGGACCTGAAAACTCATCCCATCCCACCCCCTGCCATGGGCAGGGACACTTCTCACTGCCCCAGGCTGCTCCAAGCCCCATTCAACTCGGTCTTGGACACTGCCAGGGATCCAGGGGCAGCCACAGCTTCTCTGGGCACCCTGTGCCAGGGCCTGCCCACCCTCACAGGGAAGGATTTCATTCCAGTGCCCCATCTGTCCTTGCCCTCTGGTAGTGGGAAGCCATTCCCCCTTGGCCTATCACTCCAAAGTCCCTCTCCAGCTCTCCTGGAGCCCCTTTAAGCCCTGGAATGGGCCCTGAGGTCTCTCCAGACCCTTCTGCCTCCAGGTGAGCACCCCCAGCTCTCCCAGCCTGGCTCCAGCCCTCAGAGCACCTTTATGGTGTCCCCTGGCCTTGTTCCAGCAGTCCCACATCCGTCTTGTGCTGGATGCACTGCTCCCCCTGCCCTGGCTGTTTGACACCCTTGTTTGCCTTTGGGGACTGTGAGCCCTTTGGAACCTGCGTTGCCCCCCTGCCCCTGTCACCTTACACCCAGCTGCACCTCCACAAGCTGTGTCAGGAAGGGATGTGGGTGTTTTGTTGGTTTGTTTGCATTTTGCAGCCATTGTTTGCACTGCCTTGGAGCTCAGGCTGTGCAGGAGGTGCACCCCCCTCCCCACGCCCCTCTTGGAGAGGGGATTTGCTGGGTAATGGCTCCTCATGGCTTGGAACATCTCTCATTTTCCCGAATCCAGCTGGAACCCTTGCTGAGTTTTTAAGGTCAGGTTGCTAAGTTACACCTCCTTGGAGGAGCGGGCTGAGAAGTAGTTACAGGCTGGAGCAACCACGGGCTGGGAAGATCTGGGAGTGGTGTCCCTCTGCAATAACTGGACTCTCCTGACCCCTATCCATGCCACCCTTTCAGCCTGTACCACATTCAGCTGTTCTTCCCCAAGCCTTCTGCTTTATCAACTCCTTTGCTCAGTAGATTTAGGGAATTACTTGACTGAGGAGGTAGAGGAGCCCCCTCCAGTTACACATGGGATGCTGTGCGGTGCTGCAGGAAGAGGAGCAGCCCTTTGTCTTCTCTGTTTTTGGTTTGAATTTTGAGGCTGTGAACTCTTTGGGACATGTTGTCCCCCCTGGAGCTTGGAAGTGGCCTCACATATTCCTCACAGGGCATGTGGCTATCACCAAGCCACAGCTCTGGAGCAGGTGGACGAGGTCTGGAGGAGCTGCTGCCCTGCTGTTCTGCCCCTTTCCCTCCTCAGCCTTCCTCCCCAGAGTAACCCCCTCCTCTCCTCACTGTGTTCCACCAGCAGCCTGCCTTTGCGAAGGGATTGGCACAGCAGCTGCTCAGGTTTGTGTCAGAGCTGCTGGGACTGGGGCTGTGGCAGGAGGAAGGCTTCCCTGTTCCCAGGAAGGGGACATCTCTGGAGGGTCACCATCCTCGGGCATTTCCAGGACACGTGGAGGAGGTTTCCTTGCTTTGTTCCTGGGCGAATAATATGAGTCAGTGAGGCTTATTGGGGTCCTCTTTGGGTTGTGAGAGCAGTGGGTTTAGGGTTATTTTCCCCTCTCTCTGGTGCTGCTGGGGTTCTGCTGGGGCTGCTGTGGTGAATCCCCCATCCTGCCCTGGGACGCTGCAGACTCCACGCTCTCGGGATTGGGCTGCAAGTGCCCTCCAGAGAGCAGCTTCTCCCACACAGAAACCAGCTGGGAGGGGAGGCTGGAGGTGTGTGCAGTTTGCTTCCAGCTTGCAGGAGCTGCCTTTTTATTTGCATTAACGTTTTCTCTCTCCCTCCCTTCCCTCTGTCTGAGCCCTTCCCCTCTCTTTCCTGGGGATGGAGAGGAACATCACCGTGGCTAAGGTGCTGGGCACAGCACAGCTTTGGAGATGAGTTCTGCTTCTTTCCTTGTCATGTTGCTAGGTTGGGCTGGGGCTGGGAGGGGGGAGCTGGAGCAGCCTTACACCCTACCTGGCATGGCCACTCCTGCCCCATGGCTGTCCCCAGGGCTGGGGCTGGGACCTGGCCCTGCTGGTGTTCCCCTGCTTCCCCATCTGGCTGCAGACTGGCAGTAATGGAGCTGTCACTGGGCTCCTGCCTGAGCTCTCACACCCAGCCAGGAGGATTCTTCCAGCCCTGTCCTGACTCGATTATGAGCTCTCCTCCCTACCCAAATGCCAAGTGGCAGCTAAATACAGGCTGTAACAGCTTCAATGATGGCTTTTCTAATTGAGCTTTACACTCCATCGGGGAGCCTTGCTAATGGGATGTGGCATCCTTGATAGCACCCAGCTGGGACGCCTGCTTGGGAAGCAGACGGAGATGCAATGTGACTTCCCAGTGCTGTCAGGTCCTGCCTGGCAGTGGCTGCTGAGGCCTCTGGAGCTGTGCACACAGCTCTGGTTTGGGCTGGGATAGAGTTAATTTTCCTGCCATAGCTGGTCCAGGGCTGTGTTTTGGATTTAGGATGACAACAGTGTTGATAACACGCTGGTGGTTTGGTTGTTGCTGGGAAATGCTCTCCCTGAGTCAAGGACTTTTCCATTTCCCATGCTCTGCCAGCCAGGAGGTGACAAGGACTGGGAGGGATCATGGCCAGGACAGCTGATCCAAAGTGGCCTGAGGGATATTCCAGACCATGGAACATCATGCCCAGTGTGGAAACTGGGGGGCTGGCTGGGAGAGGCTTATTGCTGCTGAGGAACAGGCTGGGCTTTTTGGGTGGTGAGAAACTGTACTGGGCACCACTTGTCTATCTGGGATGCGATTCCTCTCTCTCTTTTTCTCATCTCAATTTTCATTACAATAACAACAACAATAATGATAATAATAATAAACACCACCAACGAGTGTATTTCAATTATTACCTCAGCTCCTGGGTTTTACTTTTTCCCGATTATCCTCTCCACCCCACCGGGGAGGTTGGGATGAACGAGGCACTGTGTGGTACCTATGTGCCAGCTGTGGTTCAGCAATGACAAGTGGGACAGTAAATCCATGGAGCTGGATTGTGCTTGGGAATTTGAGTTCACATTTTAGAGCTAAACAGGTTTCCAGTTGCTTTGCTTTCTCTGACAATATAAATCGCTGCCTGAAGATATACAGCTTGAAAATTGCTTCTCTAACAGAGTGAATTCTTCTGTTTTTCTCCCCATGTGACTCTTGTGAGTGGCCCTGTGAGCACAAAAGGAACGGGAGCACTAAAATGCTAATGGGGTTCTGCAGGTGATGGAGTTGTACACAGGTATCCCGGGATTTACATGCACAGAAAAAGGAATGTTTTGAACTCATTTATGCAGCACAGCGATGTGTTAAGCTCTGTCCCTGTTGCCTTGTGCCAGTGAAATATGTTAAGATGAGAGGTACAAATGTTCTGCTGGAATGGAAACTGCTTGGGATGCTAATTCTGGCTTTGTATCTCTTGGCACAGCTTGTTTCCATGCTGATCCCACTGAAGCGTGGGGCCTGGGGTGGGCAGGATGGTGCTGAGCGCCTGGCACGGCTGTGGCACTGCCACTGCAGGCCTGGGGCACTGCTGTCCCTGCCCCAGTCCCGGAGTGCAACAGAGCAGCAGCACCTGGGAGTTGAGAGAGAATGTGATTGATTTATAGCAATAATGACCTCATGTCAGAGTGTGCTGCCCACCCCTGCTCTGAGGGAGGTGCCGTGTGGGGCTGGCAGGGGGTGCCCGGTCCTGCCCTCTGCCCCAGCTGCTCCCCGCGGCCCTGTGCCCCCAGGGTTGGTGTGACGGGCCCTGGGAGGTGGCTGCACGCCTGTGGCACTGCTCTGGCCCTGTGTCTGCTGTCCTGAGTGACACCAGACTGGCACCACTTGGGAGCTGCTGCCGTGTTCGGAGTGGGAGTGGAGAGCTGTGGTGACAAAGAGCACAGTGACAGGCGGGCACCGAGGGTCAGGAGCTTTGGCATGATAGACTCTGCCTGTGTGACCCTGAGCACTGGAGTGTGAAACAGGATAATATGTGGTGGTGAAAGGTGCAGGGAGGCAGAGGGGTTGCCCTGCTGTCTGCACCAGGAGCTCAGGTCTGCATGATCACAGGGCTGGAGCCCCTCTGCTCTGGAGCCAGGCTGGGAGAGCTGGGGGTGCTCACCTGGACAAGAGAAGGTTCCAGGGACACCTCAGAGCCCCTTCCAGGGCCTAAGGGGGCTCCAGGGGGACTGGAGAGGGACAGGATACAGGGAATGGCTTCCCAGTGCCAGAGGGCAGGGCTGGATGGGATATTGGGAAGGAATTGTTCCCTGGGAGCGTGGGCAGGCCCTGGGACAGGGTGCCCAGAGCAGCCTGGGCTGCCCCTGGATCCCTGGAAGTGTCCAAGACCAGGTTGGATGGGGCATGGAGCAGCCTGGGACAGTGGAAGGTGTCCCTGCCCATGGAAGTGGGTGGAGTGATATGAACTTCAAGGTCCCTTCCAACCCAAACCATCCTGGGATTCTGTGATGCTCCAGGACAGCTGGAGAAATGCTGAGTCCAAGATAAGAGGGAGGGCAATGAGGGGTGTGAAAACATCCATAGGGAAATGAAAGCTAATTTTGTGAGAGGAGACTGAAAGAAGTTGTGTTAATCAGCCTTGAAAAATGCAGGCAGAAAGGGGCTGGGACTTCATTATAATGGAAATTAATCATGGGAGCAAACACCGTAGAGGGGCGATAATTATTTAAGCTAAAGGTTAATATTGGCACAAGAACAAATGAGCATAAGCAGTGAAGAATTGAATTTGAGATGGAAATTTGAAGGATCTGTACCAATCATTATGAGATTTGCCCATGGCAGGGGCTTGGAATATGATCTTTAAGGTCCTTTCCAACCCAAAGCAGTCTGTGGTTCTCCGATTTTGGAACAGCTCCTTGGGGTGTGCTGGGGAGCTCGTGTGGGCTCAGCTGTGGGTTCTGTGAAAGCAGGGGACAAGTGACAGCCTGGGGTGACCCTCAGCACAGGACACCCCGTAACAATGCTGGGCTCTGCTCCTTTTTATCACATTTCTGGGATCCCTGGAGCATGGCCTGGGCCAGTGGCATCCCTGAGGGGGGCACCTGGGGACCATCCCTTGGCTCTGGGCTGGAGCAGGAGGAGGGGGACCTGCTGCCATGCCCCTGCAGGCCTGGGCTGCCTCTGGGCTTTGCAGAGAGGTGGCTGCCACATGGATGTGTGTCCTGGCCACCCCTGCTGAGCTGGAGCCCCAGCATCAAACTCAGTTGAGTTTTGACCATGCAGAGACCTTGAGTTTATGTTTCTACGTATTCCATGACGCCCTGGGGACCTCTGCAGTCCCTGCTGTGTGAGTCTGGCTTTCTGGAGTCTGGACCTTCCCTAGCACCTGTCCAGTGATCTGTTTCCTACTGCAAATCCCTTTCTGCTGTTGTGGATGATGTTTAATGGGGCTTTCACTGTCTCAAAGGAAATTTTTATCCCTTCAGTCTTGAACTGGTTTGTTTCTTTATTTGGTTAATTCAGATTATCTGGGAGATTTGAGGTGGGCTGGGGGCTTGAATTCTTTTTGTGCTGTCTGTGCTGGTTGTGCCGTGCAGCTCAAGATGCAAATCCTAATTACAGTTCCTGGCCAGGGGAGAAGGCTGTGCTGGCACAGCAGCAGCTTTACTAACAGAGGGTGCAGTGTGGTGTNAACAGGGACAGGAGGAGAGGGAACGGCCTCAAGTTGTGCTGTTAGGGGAGGGTTTGATTGCATCTTGGGGAAAATTTCTTCATGGAAATGTTTGGGTATTGGAAAAGGCTTCCCAGGGCAGTGCTGGAGTCACTATTCCTGGAAGTATTGAGAAGACCTGTGGATGTTGCACTTAGGGACATGGGTTAGTGCTGGGGTAATGGCTGGACTTACTGATCTTAGAGGGCTTTTGCAAGCTGAACAATTCCATGATTCCCTGAAGGATGCTGCATGTGTGTCACAGAGGGGTCCTGGCCTGAGGAACCCCTCCCACCTCCCGCACAGCCCATGTCCCGTGTCCTGTGTCCTGTCCCACCTGCTGACAGCCCGTGTCCCGTGTCCTGTCCCTGCAGGTCCCTGGACAGGAAGCTGCAGCGGCCGCTCCTGGGCAAGTCGCGGACGCTGCCCAGCATCCCGCAGTCGCCGGTGCTGAGCCGGCTGCCCCTGCTCGAGCCCGCCGCCTACAGGGACGAGATGCCGGAGCAGGAGCCCTACAAGAAGCACTCGGCCTCTGAACACGAGAAAGGCTGCACGGTCCCTTCTGCCGGTGAGTGCTGGGGCGAACAGCCGCCCCTCTGTGTGTACAGCATCCCAGCAAAGCTTTCCTGCTTCTCCAGGGGCACGGATCCAACTCCAGCCTTTGTGGGGTTTATTCTGCTCTCAGAACAGCCCTTCTTGGGGAACTTATAGGGTTTTTGCCCTTGGGTGAGTCTTTCTTTGAGCTTGATATTTAAATCTCCCCATCCTTTATATTATGCTGGTGAAAAAGAAGAGTTGGTTGTTAGAAGCCACCTAAGGTGGGGAGGTGATGCTCGGAGCCTTCTGCCTGTTGGTGTTGGGGTGAGATATCACCCTGGGGGTTCCTTGGCCAGTGCAACAGGCCCAGGTGCCTCTTTCCTATGTCATGAAGTGGCTTCAGGGCACCTGTAGCTGGTCTCCACCAGGAGCAGTGGCAGGAGCATCGTCCCTGAGCTCTTCCCACAGCCCTGGGCTTGGAGATTTGCAAATGCTCCCACCCTAGCACTGTGTGTTGGCCTTTGGGTCAGCCCTGAGGATTTTTATTGTGTTCTTCTACTCTCATGCTGATCCTGATGAAATACTAATAGGGCTGGGCCAGCTGCTCTGAGCAAGTTTATTGGCAAAGCTGCTGATGGCCAAAGCCTTTCAGTGCTTTTGGTGCCAGCAGAATCATGCTGGGACTATAAAAGTGATGGGAAACAGGATTATTAACACTGAAACAAAGATAAGGCCTGAAAGCCAGGGCTGACAGTCCAGTGCTGCATAAAATCCTTATGAAACAGCTCCCTTCAAACAGCACCCTTGATTTTTTTATCTTTATGTTTTTTTTAAAATTATCCCTCTCACAGTCAGATCCCTGTGTTGCCCAGCAGAGCAGCTGTCCAAACCCTGGATTAATTTTGATGCTTTGCAGGCTGCATTTCATTTCCTGGTGCTACTAATTCTTCCAAAAGTTGTGCACAGAGCAGATCTTTGCACATCGCTGAGCCCGTCCTGCCACTCCTGTCGTGACAGAGCTCCTGGGTGCCCTGCAGCACCCGAGCCTCTGCTTCCACATGTGGGACCTGTGGGTCTTTATTCAGCCCATCACGTGCTTAGAGTGGGTGTTGGAGGAAACCTGTGGGAAAGCTGTGTGGCCTCCACCACGCAGGACATGGCATGCAGGGCTCCCTTGCACATCCCAGGCCCCAGCTGGTCTGTTGGTGCTTCTAGGGAGCTGTGCTGGAGGTGAAGGGAGGCAGTGGGAGGCTGCTGTAAGACCGTGGGGTGATGTTGCAGGGCGAGTCAGACCCACTGCAAACACCTCACCTTCTGCTGCAGGCGCCTCCTATGCTGGGAGTGCAGACAGGCTCATGCTCCATGGAACAGCCGTCCTGGAGCACACCCCGTGCACTGAGGGAGTCAGGAAAGCTCTGAGTGCACATAAGAAGCATTTAAGATCTTACTCTACTAATGGCTGGACGGGGCTGAGGATGCCAAGAGGAGAAGGAGTAGGAAAACCCTTGGAGACTGGAAGGCTCCCTCCACAGCCAGAGCAGTGGGTGAATGAATGTGTTGCTTTTTGTCCACATTCTCCCAGGTTCTTTTCCTGGCTCAGTTAGGAACTGCTAATTAGGTACTGATGAAGGCTATCAGGATGCTGTCCTGGAGGAGAAAAAGAAGAGGTGGCACTGCTGGCAGGCTGGGACAGCATGATGGGAATGAAGCAGCACGTGGCACTGCAGGTTAACGAGCCCTGGGATGCTGAAGGCAGGATTCCCATAAGGATTTATGAAGAGCTGGGCTGCTGGGTATCAGGAGGGAGACAAGTTGGAACAGGGTGCCCAGAGAAGCTGTGGCTGCCCCTGCATCCCTGGAAGTGTTCAAGGCCAGGTTGGATGGGGCTTGGAGCAACCTGGGACAGTGGAGGGTGTCCCTGCCCATGGCAGGGGTGGAATGGGATGGGCTTTAAGGTCCTTTCCAACCCAAACCCTTCCATCATTCTCTGATAAGGTCCTTTCCTTAAAGAAGTGGTGAATTTGCTGTGAGCAGGTACCAGCACTCCCCATTCAAGGTGGGGGACACATGACCAAAACCAGCTCAGGAGGAGGCTCATGCACAGGGACACGGCCAGAGCAGGGCTGTCCATGGGAGACGTGATGAGTTCATCTTCAGGGAGAGTTCTCGGCTCTCTGGGGAGGAGCTGCACTCTGGCTCGCTGCTGTTTTGGGGGCCATGAGCAGAGGGATCACCAAGCAAGATGGCAGAAGTGATTATCTTCAGCATGGATGAGATGGGACATCCTCATCTGACCACTGGGATGTGTTCCTCACCCTTTTCCTTTGTGTCCCACGGTTCCAGTGGGGCAGCACTGGAGGTGGGATGTGCCCTGGCACTTCATGGGAGCTCACAGGAGGTTTTCCTGCTGTGGCACCACAGCTCCTCTGCAGGTCCTTGTGAGGACACCAAGGCGCCTGGTGGGGAGCTGGAGCCCTGAAGATGGCCAGAAGAGTTGAGTCTGTGGCTGCTGAGCCTCCCAGACCCCTTCTTTCCCTTCAAAACAACCTTCCACCTCATTCCACGAGCTCAGGAACTGGCTGGGCTGGTCAGCAGGTCTGGGTTTCCTGCTGGTCGGGTTTTGTTTTTCCCCTGCAGGTCACCCATGACAGTGCTGGTGTGGTCAGCTGGGACAGGCTATAGGCTCTTCCTCTCCATCCTATACCCTTTATTCCCTTGCCTGGAGCTGCTCCAGGATTAACCCCAAATCCTTATGGCCACAAGCCAGGAATGTAGAGAGGGGAAGACGAGCACAAATGGGGCTTGATTGAACAGGGGCAGCGCCTGCCCTGTCCAAGCCATTATCCCTTGGGTGTCACGCTGCACTCTGCCAGGAGGTTTCACACGTGCTGGTGACACAGAGACATGAGCTGCCTGTCACTTCTCATCCCTTCTTCCCTGTGAAGATTTAGGAGTGGGACTGAGGAAAAGCTCTCCTTTGCTCTCTCTCCTCCTTCCTTCTATAGCTGGCAGGGGCTTCTTCTCAGCCTTTGACCACCTGCAGCCCTCAGCTGCAGCCTGCACAGAAAGTCACTGCATGGTTCACGTGCCCTGTCCCTTGCAGTTCCCTCCTCTTGCACCTGGAAGGAGCAGAGCAGTCTGCAGCACTTCCCTGCCTCCCCTCTCCCTTGTCTGTCAGACAACCTGCTGAGCTCTTTGGGAACTGGCTCCATGCCCTGCTGTGGAGCTGGGAAGAAGCTAACTCGTAGTATGGTTGGGGTGAGTTTATTGGGAATTGTGCCCATGGGAGGAAAAGAAAGAAGCCAGAAGGAAGCAGCTGGATTTGAGCTTAGACCAGGACCCTGGAATTAATTTTTCTTCTACTTGTAGAAGGTGTACTGGAGAGACAGACGGTCTCTGTCCTTGCTGACCCCTCCATCCTTTGATGTGTGTCCTCCCCAACAGTTCAAATTCAGAAAGAGGAGAGAGTTTGCAGGAGTTGTTGTTGTCAAGCCCAAGGAGGTGGTCAGAAGATCTTCCAGAGGTGCTGATGTTGAGGGCACAGCTCTGAGTGGCAGAGGGGTGAGCAGCTCCAAGACACAAGAGCGGGAGGATCTTTGGCCTCCGGTCTGCAGGCTTGCTCCTGTCCCCGGCATTTCCTCTCCAGGTTGGATGGGACCCTGAGCAACCTATCTAGTGAGTGCCCTCCCTGCCTGTGGCAGGGGTTGGAATGAGATGAGCTTTTAGTTCCCTTCCAACCCAAACCAGTCTGTGATTCTCCGACTTCTTATCTTCCCCTTCTGACCGTTCTGGGCTTAATCATTGATTTACTTGTTTGGTAGCAGTCAGGACAAGCTCCTTCAGCAGGCAGAAAAGCTTTTTGGGGTAGACAAGGTGCAGGTTCCCTCCTGTGGTGGCTCCCTGTGCTCAGGGAGGAAGGACCCAGTTTGGTGAGGAGCAGCTGCCTCTGGCCCAGCTCCTGGCCTGCGCTGGAGAATGAAGCTCCTGTGGACGAGACCAAAAGCAGCAGAATCCTTGGGGAACTGGGACCAGTGAGACCAGATGTAGCCCAGCTGCTCTGTGGGATTTGAAACCCAGCTCCTCATCCTTGGGTGAGGTGTCCTGCACAGACACAGAGGGGTGGGTCCTTTCCCTCATTCAGCACACGGCCTCGACCCTCCCTTGCTCAGGGCAGCAGAGCAGTGGGGGCTGTGTTGGGTGAGCTGTGGGGCTGGGGGGACAGTCTCGGGGACACAGGGTGGCTCAGGCAGTGGCTGGGCCATCTCAGGTGAGCAGGGCGGCGGGTTCCTCCTCCCGTGCGCGATTTCCCTGCGTGTCCCCTGCGTCTCCTGTGTCAGTGTTCCCTGCTGTGCTCCAGAGCGATGCTGTCTCACAGTGGCAGTCTGGAGCTGCCTCCGATTGACGTGTTTGTGCATGGAATAATCACAGCTTTCAAACAGCAGCTCCTGTGTTGTGCGAGGTGACATTTGGAGAGCAGCAGCAGCAGCTTATTAAATTGAAAGTAGGGGAGGAAAAATCTACATGATGCTCGGAGTGCTGTGCTCTGGGTTGCCTCTTTCATGGACTGGCTTGGGTTTGGGTTGGAAGGGACCTTCAAGATCATCCAGTGCCACCCCCAGCCATGAGCAGGGACACCTTCCACTATCCCAGGCTGCTCCAAGCCCCATCCAGCCTGGCCTTGGACACTGCCAGGGATCCAGGGGCAGCCACAGCTGCTCTGGGCACCCTGTGCCAGGGCCTGCCCACCCTCCCAGGGAACAATTCCTTCCCAATATCCCATCCAGCCCTGCCCTCTGGCAGTGCATGTAGGTGGTTCCTCCACTGATGGCTTGCAGTCCAGCGTGTCTCATCATATTCCATGTAAACCCCACAGCCTTGCTGGGTAAGTTGGACTCCACTGCTGAATTGGGGTTTAGGGCCATTATCCACTTTAAACCCCAGAACTGTTTTGCTCCTCAGCCCTGGTGTAGTGGAATCATGGTCATTCATGCTCAGAGGTGCTGGGTTTTTCAGAAATGAGAGGCAAGGATGTTGCCTTGGTAAGAGGCTGCAGGAGGGGAAAGCTTCTGAAGGCAGTCCTGTGAGATGCCCTTTTGGGCTAATAATTGAGAAGAGGCTTTTATTGATTGTTTGTCACGGCTTGAGCAGTGATTTTGGGTGAGGGGAGGAGTCAGGCCAAGCTCCAGATGCAAAGAGGAGATTGGCATCAAAAAGCAGGCGGCATCCGAGCCGAAGGGAAAAGAGCAGAGCAGGGATATTCTGGAAACATCTCCTGTCATTTTGTTGTTTTTCCCTTTTGTTGCAATGAAACGTGGCCAGTGCTGCCCTGGGATCACCAGCCCTGCCTGGTGCCAACTGCCCTCTGCCACTGCCACCGCTGTTGCAGTGCCAGTGAGGTTTGTTCCCGGGGCTCTCAGCCCTGCACTGCTGCATCCTGTTGCTGCTGGCGACGGCCAGGTGGACAAGGGAGGTCTGGCTTTTGTCCTTCATGGGGCTGTTGATTTGCTCCTGGCTGTGCCATAAAGGGTTTTGTTTGTTTTTTTTTTTTTTCTCCTGGAGGAGATGGCAGAAAATCCTTTTGTAATTTGTAACACTTGTGATGCCTCATTTTTCCCATTCACAAAGCAAGATTTCAAGGCCAGGTTGGACAGGGCTTGGAACAACCTGATGAAGCGGAAGGTGTCCCTGCCCACGGCAGGAGGTTGGAATGAGAAGAGCTTTAAGCTTCCTTCCAACAAAAAGCATTCCGTGGTTCTAAATGTATTTGGCTGATTCCTGCCTGGAAGGTGGTGGGGACTGTGGGTACCTGGGGCGGGCAGGATGGGAGCAGGGGCTGTTGCCTGGGGCAGGGGGTACGTAGGGATTTGCGGGAGGGACGTGCCCTCTGAGTGAGTTCCCAGCACCTGTACCCCACAGCTGTGAGATAGGCAGAGGGGGTCCAAGATGCCCACTGAGCATCCCCAGAGCTGGGCTCGAGGGGCAGAACGTGTCTGGGTCACGCTCTGATGGGAAGGCGTCTCCTTCTCCTCCGCAGGGGAGGCCTGGCGGCTGGAGGATGACTGCTCGGAGCCCCCCAGGGCCCCCCAGCTCGGCACGGCGGTGCAGGACGCCCCGTTCAGCTACTTCCGCACCCGCTCTTTCTACATGAGGAAGAGCCTGTCCGTGGACAACCACCTGGGCTCGCTGAGCTACGCCGTGCACCCGGCCGAGAGCAAGGCCGAGCGCGTCAGGACCAAGCTGCGGCGGCAGTTCGTGAGTATCGGGCTCTGGCCCCCGCGCGCACACACGCGGCTCCCCCAAAACACTGACATCTTGGAGAGCTATTTTTGTGCCCAGCATAGCAAAACAACAGAAAGAGAGGCTGCTCCAGCGTGGTGGAGCAGATGGCAGCAGCAGCTTGGCTTTGCCCAGCCCCTGACAGAGCCCCTCTGCTGGGGGGTCCTGTCCCTCCGGCTCCGATGGGTCCCCACTGGCTCAGGGCAGCGGGTGCTCAGCTGGGTGAAGTGTGGGATGAGGGCCTGGACTCTGGGCACTGCTGTCTGAAGTATGGAACAAGACTGAAAGTAGGAAATGAGTTTTCCTGTCCTCATCCTCATGTCCCTGAGGAATTGCACCTTCCCAAAGGTTTGTCTGGGGCCAGCAGTGAGGGGCTGGGGCAACAGCGAGCCAGCACCGACTCCCTGGGGCAGCTCAGACCTTCCTGGCCCTGGGGAGCTCCTGGTGGCAGGACAGCAGGGATGTCTCAGGAGTGCACAGCAGCTGTGGGAGCCTCTGATCAATGTTTAATGGGCTCTGCCTCTTCTCTTTCTCAGAGATACCCAACCCCAGGGTTCGGATGTCCTTCCCCTGCCTCGTTACCGGCTCGGGGTTGTAATGAGGGCTCAGGTGTCAAGGTGGTGAGAAGCACTCGGTGTTGATTGGCAATAGCTGAGAGAGCCAGTACAATGGGAATGGAGCAGGGAATGGGCTGAGGCAGCACAGCCCCTCCTGCCCAGGCTGGGCACAGACGCATCTGCCGGGACTCTGGGATCACTGCCTTCCTCTGCCTCACAGGAAGGGCTGGTCCCTCCAGGGCCACATGCTCTGGGGGTCTCTCCCGGTGTCCTGGGCAGCATCCCAGCTGGGCAGTGGGCTGGGGGCTCCCCCTCCTGCTCGTGCCTGCACTGTTGGGTGCAGTGTCTGCCCCCGGGAGGGCAGCTCCTGTGTCGCAGCGTGCCAGGGGCAGCAGAGGGTGCCGTGGGCGAGTCTCTGGGAACTGGTCACTGCCAGTGAACCTTCTCTGTGGGAACTGCTGCCTCGGGCTCAGGAAGCGCTGGAAAGCTCAGGGACGGAGATGAGCCCGAGCAGGATGGGGCACCTGATGAGCGGCTGAAAGATGCTGGAGGTGTTTGAGATGAGGCGGCCCTGCTGTGGGGTAAGGAATTGTCTGCTTTTTCTGTGTTCCAGAATCCTCTGGATCTGTGGCTCCAAGCTGTGAGCAGGAGAGCAGGAGGGCACTGGGGTATTGGGGACCATTGTTTTTCAGGGATGTTTTTCCAGTGTCTCTGTGGGAGCTGTTCCCCAGAGCCTCCCTGCTGTAGCGGATGGAGATGGGCACAAAAGGTGTGGAAGCACTTGGGTTTTAAGCACAGTGTCCTGGTACCTGCAGAGGACTGGGTTCTGCCTTTCCTGTGGGGCAGCCCCCTGTCCCTCGCTGCTCGGTGCCAGCACCTCTCTGTGCTGTCTGTGGCCAGCTGGATTTGGCCTTTGACTTTCTCAGGTTTTGGGGACCTTAAGCTTTCGGTGATGTACCCACAGAGCTGACTGTCTGTCAAGGAACAGAGTGGGTTTTTTGTAGGGTGTATTTTTTTCCTTGCTAAATCATTCCTGGTTTGTTCCAACGGGTAAAAGTTGTTGCTGTAGACTCAGCCATGGGCTCTGGCCTTGTGAGACCTGCTGAGAAAAGCAGACTCATCCTGCTGGGAAAGGGCTTCCAGAGGGCCCTTCAGCAGAGGCAGAAAGTGTGGAGGAAGGTGAACTGGCAGTGCTTGGCTGAGGCTTGGGCCCGTACGGAACCAGCATTCCTGACTGGTTTGTAAGTTCAAAGTACAGATCCTGCCAAGCTGGGGAAATCATTTCCAAGAACAGTTCTGGGCTCTGTGTCCTCCCAAGGCTGGGTTAGTTACTTTCCATCTCTGTGCTGGAGGTGCTGCAGCTTCCCCTGGGCTGGTGTTGTGCCCTGGCCCTGTGTGACACCGGCTCTGCCCAGCCCTGGCAGGGAGGAATCGCTGCCAGGTGGGATCTGCTCTCCTCATGCACAGCACGTACAGGAGAGAGCACGTTTTGCCTTGTCACAGTGGCTCATGTTTTAAGAAAGTCCATATTTGAAGCTGGATTCATTTTTCTGGGCTGTTGCACTTACCCAGCCCGTAATGTTGATTTCTAGCTTTGCTCTTTCCACACTGACAGTCTGAGCCACCTTTGCTGTGTGATGCAGCTGCTTGGCTTGGTTTTAAATTTCCCCAAAAATAGAATTTTGGGAATTGCTGAGAGGGGAGAGGCTCTCGAGGCTTTGGGTGGGATCCTACCGTGGCAGGGGGGATGGTGACAGGGCAGAGCTCACATCCCCATGATCAGGTGCTGCGTGACAAAGGCTTTGTGCTGGTCATGGGCACCCAGATTGTCCAAGAGAGAATTTGCTATAATTTATGTGAAAACGCTGGAGTCTGGCTTCCCTGCTTCCCTGGCTGTGACATGCTGGGTGCTGCTGGGGCATCTCTCAGTGCAGAGGGAGCAGCTGCAAATCCTGCCTGGCCCCTCTCTCGAGGAGCAGCACACCTGCCTTCCTCCAGAGCACTGGGGAGGGTGGCATTTCTCCAGCCATGTCGCTGGTGGCATGCGTCTGCTGGCCGATGGATCTGCACGTACAGATTACTGGAATTTGCATAATCTGAATTTTAAATGAATTCCAATTTTTGTGATTGTCAGAACGAGTTTTCTTTCTAATAAGCCTTTCCTTTTAACTCCTCCAAGGCCTGTAGTGCTGTCAGCATTCCTGCCTCGGAGACAGGGGAGCGGCTGATTGCTTTTGACATCTGTCTCTCACTCAGATCCCCTGCCTTGTCCCGGTCACGCCAGCTGTGACAGAGACAACGACCACGGCCAGGCTGGAACCGCGCTCTGAGAAGGGACTGTTTGGGTTTTGTGCCCAGCTGGCTCCTGAGATACGCAGCAGGAGCAGGGATGGGACCTTCTGCAGTGTCCCTTGCTGGGGGGAGGAGAAGAGAGACGTGGCTGAGTTACAGACTGTGCTGATCTCCTTGTCTTCACAGGAAAATTGGTTGTTAAAGGCAGAATTAACCCTGTTAAACTCAGCATTAACCTTATGGAGCATTAAAAGAGGTCACCAGGGCTGAGTCACTTTCTGTGATGGCTGCTGGGACAGTCAGTGCAGATTGCAGCAGGGCTCTGAGGGACTTGTGCTCTTCCCTTTTCCCCATGGGAACTGGAAGTTCTCTCTATCTAGGCCAGTTGTTCTGGCATTGCCCCCTCACTTTGAGATGTTATGGCACAGATGCTGCTGCCTCTGGAAGAGCCAGCAATGCCCAGAGTTCCACATGCTGACCCAGCTTGGTTTGAGGTCTCTCCCCTGACCCCTCTGCTGCTCTGATATGATGTGCTGCTCTCTGAGCATCTCAGAGGAGTCACCTGGGTTGTGCAGTGGAAGTGGGGGAGAGCAGCCCTTGGCATTGCCGTGGCATCCCTGGCACTGCCCCAGCTGCCCTGACACTTCTGCTCGCTGTGGTTCCTGCAGGTTTCAAGTAGTTGACTCAAGGTTGTGTTGCTTTCCTGCCTCTGCATCAATTAATTTTACTCGCTACTCTCATGAACTAGTTTATTTTTTTAATTATTATTATTTGTGTATGGTATTTTTCCAGGCAGTGATTCTGATGTGAAATGTCTGTGCCCTGCAGGAAACACTTAGACTCTGTTTGTCTTGGGAGTTCTACAGATGAGTTGAGCAGAGGAAACCCCTGCCTGACAGAGACAAGGTGAATTGGGATAGCAGGGCCTGGCAAGGGAGGCAGTGAGGGGAGGAACTCACTGTGTGGCAGAGACCTGGTCACACCTGGTGCTCACTGACAGCACCTGGGCTGGCACCAGCTGATGGGTACCTGTCCAGGTTTTCCTATTCCAGTGAACAATGACCAGCCCAGGGATGCCTCCTGTCCCTGGTGATCACTGCACTGATATTGGGGAGTGCAGAAACTGCCTCACCCCAGAGCAGCACCTGTCCATGGGGTGTGATTATCCTGGTCTGGGTTTCAGGTGCCAGGTGAGCTGGAGACTTAAGTAGGACCTTGGTAGAACTCATCTGTGCATTATCCCCGTGGTTTGATCTCGTTACCAAGTGAGCAGGGATCTCCCAGGTGTGCTGGCTGCAGCCCGTTGTCTCCAGCCGCTGCTGGGGGCTCTGATGTGATGGGGACAGCTCACCCTGCCATGATCCCAGTGGTGCCAGTGGAATCCCACTCTCTCCTTGCTGCTGGTACCTCTCTCCTTGCTGTATTTTATTGCTATGGGCCATGCACTCCCATACCTGAATTCAGAAAGGATCAGCAAACAGAAGATTCCTGGATGTGCCTGTAGTTCAGTGTGATAAAAATAAAGAAAGAAATAAAAATGAAATCATAGAATCCTAGGATAGTTTGGTTTGGAAGGAGCCCTAAAAGCTATCCCATCCCACCCCCTGCCATGGGCAGGGACACCTTCCACCGTCTCAGGCTGCTCCAAGCTCTGTCCAACCTGGCCTTGGGCACTGCCAGGGATCCAGGGGCAGCCACAGCTTCTCTGGGTTGAATAAATGGCTGTGTGAGAGGCAGGTCAGCTGTGCCTGGTGAGGGGGTGAAGCAGAGCAATGAGAGTCATCCGGACCTGCACACGCTGTGCCTCAGCTCCCGGAGCAGTGGCAGTGGCTGCCTGAGGGAGACAATTGCAAAGGCAGCTGATGTTTGCTCTGTGGATCACTCCTGTGCCCAGCCCCTCCTCCCCTCACTGCTCACTTGCCAACTGTTGTTCACTGAGTGTTTAGCAGAAAAACCCAAACCTGATAAATAACATAGTGTTGGAGGCAGAGAGCAGCTCATTCCCTGGAGAGCAGTCCCTGGGAGCTGGGAAGAGGCTCCCTGTGAATCACCCCACTTTGCAAATTAGTGTGGGAGTGAACAGGCACAGCAAAGCTTGAAACCAAAATGTACCTGGCTCATTTCTCTGGTGAACGTGGTTTTATTTACAACAGCAGCTGGTGGCATCCCCGCTGGTGCTTTGTGGTGCCTGTAGGAAAGCAGGGATGGCTTGGGAAGAGCACAGCAGGCTGTGAGGCTGCTCTCAGCATTCCCACACAAAGGCAGATGTCTCCTGTGGGAGGAATTAGGAAGCAGAGGAGCAGTTTGTGGGGAACACTGCAGGCCAGGCTGGCAGAAAGGGGGTTCTGGTGGGGGTGGGGACAGTGTGAGACATCCCACTTTGTCAAAGCCGGGCTGGGACCAGGTGTCTGTGACAAACACTGTGAGCTGGGGTGGGTGAGGCCTCTCCTGTTTGCTGTGAGCAAGGTGGGCCCGGTGCTGGGAAGGTTCAGGGCACTGGAATCTGAAATTAGCACACAGATGATGTGGGATGCTGATCTTGGAGCTGGAAGGGATTTATTGCTGAGGACCAGACTCTGGGTTTGATTTCAGTGCTGCTGTTGCAGGGTGGGTACTAGTGAGACCAACATGTCATTTCCCAAGAAAATATGCTCCAAGGCTGGCTTTGGTCCTAACCTGGGCATTCCCAAATATCTTATGCAAACTCCCATGAAATAACCTCTAGATTCAAAATGTAACAAGCACAGTGAGAAACCACCAAGCTCTCCCTGCAAACCCGCGGTGTTTGCTCCCTCTGCTGGCTTTGCTCTGGAGAGGAGAGCCTGGATCCACCTGCCAAGGGCTGGGAATGCTGCGGGGCGTGGGGCTGGCTTGGGGGGTTGTGGAGGGGTCATCCCACAGGCTGGCATGGAGAAGAGCAGCAGCTTCCACCAGCCCCAGTGCAACATCCTGCACCCAGGTCGGGGCAGTGCCAAGCACAAGCACGGGTTGGGCACGGAATGGATCAAGAAAAGTCCTGACTAGGACTTAGAGGTGTTGGGGAGTGAGGGTTGGACATGTTCTGACCATGAGCACCCAGAATCCCCCAAAGCCTGGGCTGAGCCCCAGCGTGGGCAGCAGGAGAGGGGGGATTCTGCCCCTCAGGTGAGACCCCCCTGCAGAGCTGCCCCAGCCCTGGGGCCAGCACAGGAAGGACCTGGAGCTGCTGGAGAGAGTCCAGAGGAGGCCACAGAAATGCCCCAAGAGCTGGAGCCCCTCTGCTCTGGAGCCAGGCTGGGAGAGCTGGGGTTGTTCACCTGGACAAGAGAAGGCTCCAGGGAGAGCTCAGAGCCCCTTGCAGGGCCTAAAGGGGGCTCCAGGAGAGCTGCAGAGGGACTGGGGACAAGGGATGGAGGGACAGGACACAGGGAATGGCTTCCCAGTGCCAGAGGGCAGGGCTGGATGGGATATTGGGAAGGAATTGTTCCCTGGGAGGGTGGGGAGGCCCTGGCACAGGGTGCCCAGAGCAGCTGTGGCTGCCCCTGGATCCCTGGCAGTGTCCAAGGCCAGGCTGGATGGGGCTTGGAGCAGCCTGGGATAGTGGAAGGTGTCCCTGCCCATGGCAGGGGTGGGATGAGTTTTAACATTCCTTCCAATCCAGTCCATTCTGTGATGCTATGAAGTTTCCAGCCACTGATGTTTTACCATTTATATTTCTGCACAAGGAACATCAAATGCTCAGCGAGCAGCAGGGCTGAGGAGGAGGAGAGCAGAGTCACTTGCCAACTTCTAATTTTACTCTGCTTCTACAAGTGAGACTCACCAAAAATGTGCACCATGTGCTTTGGTATGTGAAGTTTGTGTGAAAAAAGTAAATAACCATAGTGATTTAAAATAAGTCAGATGCTGTTTTGTGAGCTGGAGTATTCCTCCTGCTTGGCAGGACTGGAGTCTCACATGAAACTGAAAAGATTTTTTGGGTTGGTGCTGCAGTCCTGCCCGGGCTCTTGGCAGTGCAGGGTGGGCTGGGGATGCTTGGGCTGCAGCCAGCAATGGTCCAGCTGCCTGGGAACCAAATGCTTTTGGATGGCTCCATCCTGCTGAGCTGAGGGCTTCTGCTGGCACAAGCCACATCAGTGTCTGGTGGTGTGAGGGGATGCTTCAGCTTCTCCACCTGCCTTTGGCTGGGTGTCCCCTCCCAGCAGCTGGCTGTGATGTGACAGTGGCCACACGTCTGCTGCCCAGGCCCTTCCTGGCCTCAACATCCAGCCAGAGAGGTCCTGGCTGCTGGGGCTGTTCCTGTTAATCCCAAAGTGCTCACTCTGGTGGGTCTTTTCATCCCCATGTCCCTTTCTTTGGGGTTTGCCAGCAAGAATGGCTTTGTGATGGCAGGTCCTGGATCCAGCCTGGTCACTGCTCACACCAGGTGAACTGAATCCCCTCCTCTGCTGCCCATGGGGCCTCTTAGTGCACCTGCAGACCTTCCCTGTGTTTCCCTGGGAGATCTACTCCCCTGCTCTTCCTCTTGAGCCCACTGCAGTTGTTTTCCAGGTCTCAGAAAGCAAATCTGGCTGTTATAGTGTGTCCTCTTACAGCTCAGACCCACAATGTGCAGCTCTTTGGCTCCTCTTGGTGGGAGGGAGGCCAGTGCCCCAGGTTTGTGAGCAAAGGGTGCAGTCCCCAAGTGCTTTTCCTGAGCAGCTGGAGTGTGCTTTGCCAGCCTGAGGTTTAAATTCTTCAGAGCACATTCCTGCAGGGAGGTGCTGTGCCTGTATAGGCCCTTTGGGACACGGCTGTGGCTTCCTAGAGGCTCAAGTGGATTCAGCTCCAGGACTGGGCACACTTGAGTGCAGTGGTTGTGTGGAGGTGGCACTTTGTGTGTGCTGGATCCCATCAGCTGCTGCTGCGGAGCCTCTCCAGGTGCAGCGTGCCCGGGAGGCGCTGGATAAATCCCCAGGGGCTGTAGGGCAGCTTTTCCTTTAGGAAGGGCGGAGCTCGGAGCCGCTGGGCCGTGCTGGAGCGTGGCTGCAGTAGCGGCTGTGTGCTGCAAGGGGACACTGCAGCACCGCCCCTCACACACCGGCCCGAGCTGCTGCTCCGAGCTGCTGCTCCAGCTCTCCTTCCTTCCTTCCTTCCTTCCTTCCTTCCATCCTTCCTTCCTTCCTTCCTTCCTTCCTCCCTCTGCCTCAGGTGCTGTGTTTTACCTACCCCTGCTCTGGCTGCACAGCTCTGAGTTCTCAGCCTCTGAATCATGGGATTCCAGACTGGTTTGTGTTGGGAGGGACCTTAAAGCTCATCTCATTCCACCCCTGCCATGAACAGGGACACCTTCCACTGTCCCAGGCTGCTCCAAGCCCCGTCCAACCTGGCCTTGGGCACTGCCAGGGATCCAGGGGCAGCCACAGCTGCTCTGGGCACCCTGTGCCAGGGCCTGCCCACCCTCCCAGGGCACAATTCCTTCCCAATATCCCATCCATCCCTGCCCTCTGGCAGTGGGAAGCCATTCCCTGTGTCCTGTCCCTCCAAGTCCTTGTCCCAGGCCCCTCTCCAGCTCTCTTGTCCCTCACAATTTCCCCATTCCTTACGCCTGGGAGTCTGTGGGAAACTCCCAAAGCTCCCCACAGCACTGGGGGGTCACCAGTGGTCACATCTGACTGTCCATCATTAGTAAGCACTGTCAGGACCCTGTGCTCTCCCTGCACATGGAGCCAAGGCTCAGCTCTTTGCTGCTGCCCACTCTCCAGGGTGACCTGTGACTGGGGTGAATGGCACTGGTGCTCCTGGAGGGTACTTGTCCTGCTTCAGGTCCCAGCACCTCATGCAGGGTTTGCTGCCAGCTGGGTACTGCTGGGTACTGCTGATCTCAGCTGGGGCAGGAGGGGCTTTGGGGGGCTGTTGTTACAGACCCAAACTCGATGTGAGCACAGCTTTCTGTGGCACACAGCCAGCCCTGCCTGCCCCTCCTGCCCCACAGCTCCCGTGGGGCTCACCGTGACAGAGCCCATGTGCAACAGTTCCCCAGCAGTGGGATGTGGCAGGACAGTGCCACCCTGCCCCACGGGACACTGGCACGTACAGGGCAGAGCTGACTGTCCCACTGGGGTCACCACGTGTCTCCTTTCCCCCTTTGTGGCACGGTGCCCACCCTGGCACAGGGGAACACGTGGCCACTGTGAGCCTGTTGGGGCACACGCTGGGGCTGGTTCAGCTACTTGGGGAAGACTGGCAGTGGAAGGTCTGGTGGGAACTGGGCATGGGGAGAGCTCTGTGCCATCCCAGGGTCCCTGGCAGGCTCCCTGCAGCTTCTTGCCCTCTCCAGGAGGCTGTGGGGAAGCCTGACACTGCCTGAGGAGCAGGGCAAGGCCGAGGTTTGGGAAGGAGCTGGCAGCGATCTCCAAGGTTGGAGATTAAGTGGAGCATTTCCGGTGGGAACAGGCTGGTGCTGGGGCTCGGGTGTCACCTCGCTCTGACTGCAGCAACAGCCCTGCTGCAGTTGGGAAGGATGGAAAAAGAAAGGATCCTGAAACCTAAGAGCTGTGTTGCTATTTACTTTGGTTCTGGTTTTACTCCAAGAATAGAAACAAAGACGATGGATTTGCATCACCAGGAGCAACTTGAGGAGGGAGGAGGAAGCGATGGGACCTCATTAGTGACAGGAATGTGCTGGCAAGAGGAGGGCCCCGGTGACAGGGAGGCGGTTTGACCTGGGGGTTCCTATTAGCATTTTGTTCATCTGACTTGTGTTTTATTTTTTAATGACGAGTTGGTGAGGTTCAGCAACTGAGCTTTATCTCTGTAAGGCAGCGCTTGCAGAGGCAGAGGGTGCCCAGGCTGCTGCACAGAGGAAGGTGCCTTTGGAGCTGCCCCACTTGCATAATGGGGTCTTGATCTCCTGGAAAGAAAAGGAGATTTATCTCTCTCTCTGCACTGACTATTTACATGTCATATGTAAAGCTGTTGTTCCTCCTTCCTGCTGTTGCAGTCACATCTCCAGTCTGAGCCCAGTCGCACCAGAGGACTGAGAACAGCCACGGTGGGGCGGTAGAGGGGCTGCTGTGAGACCCTCAGACCCTCACCCTGGGGGAGGGAGGGCTGAGATGAGGAGGGATAGGATGGGATGGATGCTTTGTCTGTGGAGCTCTTGGTACTCTTTAATGGCAAGGGGAGTGTTTGTTGCCAGCCTGCTGAACCTGTCCTCGCTGAAGCCTCCAGGCAGCTGGGAGCAATTGGCAGGGGAGCAAGAAGGCAGAATGATGTTTTGGCAGGAGAGAATTTCCCTGTTTCGTTGGCTGTTACAGAGGTGACTTTCCAAGGTAGAGAAGAGCTCTTGTGAGATATCCAGCTACCAGCATGACAGCATTCAACTTCTGGATGTCTGTGTTCCCTGACAGTAGAAATGTCCAGCTGTGTGATAAGTTTCAGCACTGCAGGACACTTTGAGGAAAGCAGGATAAAATTGCTGTCCTGGAATGACCCAACGTGCTCCCAGTGCCCCTGTGGGGTGGTGGGGTCCTGGAGAGACCCCAGTTTCAACTTGGGGTGCTGGGGTCTTGTCATTCTTGTCCAGGCCCCTGTTATTTACCAAGGAGGAGAGAGAGGAAACTGATTACTGGAGCAGATCAGGGATGGAGCTTCATGTCAGGAAGCTACAAGGGACATTGATAGGTCCCTGCTGGACCTGGGCCCTGGTTCAACCCCTGCTGCCTTCCCCCCTGGCAGTAAGTGGTGCATGGGGAGAAGGAAGAGGTGCATGGTGCTGGGCTGTGGTACTTGGGCTGGGAGGGAGCTCGTGCCCTCTCTGGTTGGGGTTTGTGCTGCTGCCCCTCTGGGGTGGGGAGGGGGGGTCATTCCCTTTCAATAATTGGCCTCTGCATCTTTGTGGGTGGGTTCCTCCTTCAGGCTTGAAAGTCAGCAGCAAGCACAGCCCATAGCTCTGCTGACCATCCACTGCTGACCCTTCACTGTTCCTTGTGGCCACCAGGTACCTCTGGTGACATCTGCGGCATTGGCTCTGCAGCAGCGTGTTCTACAGGGGGTGGTAGGAGGGAGCACTGGCTGCCCCAGAAGAAGGGAAAAGAGTCCTCGTGCCTGCTGCTGGCCAGGCAGGGGGTTTGTTCTGCCTGCAGCTCTGAGCAGGGGGTTTGTTCTGCCTGCAGCTCTTTGCTTGCTGGGAAAAGGCACCAAGTCCTTTGCGCTGGGATTGAGCCTCACGATGCTCCAGAAGGAACACACAGCACACAGTTTCCTGGGAGCCTTTCTGTTGTTGAGCCCGTGGGGAGGATTTGGACAGGAAGGAGGAGGTGTGCTGGAGAGTTCCAGGGGGCTTCAGGTGAATGCAGCCTTTCCCCCAGAGCCCTGGCTGGTCTGTGGTTCTGGTGTGCTCTTACCAAGAGCCTCAGGGTGACGTTTTGTTCATCTCACTTCTGGAGAGCACTGAACAGGCTGCCCAGAGAGTTTGTGGAGTCTCCCTCACTGGGGATATTCAAAACCCACCTGGACACAATTCTGTACCATGTGCTCTGGGATGACCCTGCTTGAGCAGGGAGGTGGGACCAGATAACCCCTCCAGTGGTCCTTCCAAACTGAACTGTTCTGGAATTCTGTGACCATATTGGTGGTCTGATCCAGCTTTCCCAACCTTTCTGCATCAAGCCTGTGAGGAGGCACCTTCTCAGGAGGTACAGCCCTTCTGCCATCCTTCGTCTTCTTCCCGAGAGAGCATTGCCACCAGAGAACCTTTGGGTGTGATTATGCATTGCCTGGAATATCAGCAAAGCTGCTTTGGCATCTGGGAAGCCAAGTGGGCAAACTGCAAATCTTCAACTTGAGTGTTGCCGTGAGTGAATTAATGACTGGAGCATGCCTGGACATTGCTTGTTCTGAGTCCTACAGGACACGTGGGGCTGGAGCAGCTGAACACAGCATGACCAGAGCTCTGTCAGCTGGGCATGTTCTCCTGGAGGTGTTAAACCAACCAGACTGGGTTTGATTCCTGACACATTCAGCAGATCAAAGTGCTTTCCTTACCTACCCTGGCTTTGGGCATCCACAGATGATGTCACTGAGCTCTGTGGTTGTGGTGCCTGTCCTCCGTCTGGGGGGAGGCTGTCCTCCATCTGGGGGGTGTCTGTCCTGCCAGGCTCCTGCTTCTGTGTGTCCTGTTCTGGCTCACAGTTGTGGCTGGGAATGCTGAGCTGCAGCCATCCGTCTGTTTGGGCTAAATTCCCATGGGAATCCTCGGTAACTGTGGTGTGGTGAACCAGATCCACCCCAGCACATGTGCCCGGGGGCATGGATGGACCTGTTCGTTCTCGGGGAGTTCCTTTCAGCTGTGCCCGGGTGAGGCTGCTCCTCTCAGGCCGGCAGCGCTGGAGACAGCGCCAGGCACGGCTTCCTCGGGGGTCGGGCTTTGTCCTGCATTGTGGGAGCTCTGGTGGGAGCAGCCCTGGCTCTGCGGGGCAGGATGGGCAGTGCTTGGCATGCAGAGTCCTCTGGTGCTTTTCCCTCCCAGCTGCAGCTGGTTTCAGTTCGCTCTCCTTTCTGTCTGCAGGAGGGTCTCACAAAAGCCCAGCTGTCTCCCGTAGGAGAGCATTGGGGGAGCTGCGAGAGCCACAGGAGCTCCGAGTGTGCTACAAAGTCATATTGGAGAAATCAAAGCCTTTGCTGAAGAAAGGCAGGTTTTTCATCCTGGGAAGGAAATAGATGACAAAGTTACTGTCACAGAGTGGAAAATACCCTGCATTTGGAGACCTCTTCCAAGCAGTGACAAGCCACCTCTTTTCCGTGCAGGCCTCCTTGGCCACAGAAAGGCATTTAGGTCAGCGGCAAAGGCAAATCTTGGCCCAGGGACATGAAGGGTTTTACTGTGCAGGTTCTTTTTGCACAGGGTAGACCTTTATTTAGTCTTGGTTTTGTTCAGCAGTTCCCATCACACACAGACTCGCACCCTCACACCCTTGGACGTGTCTCCTTTCTCCAGGACCATCCAACGCCCCCACGGGCATCACTCCCCCTACCCAAAAAGTTATTGTTCCTAGAAAACAGGGCAGCTCTGCTGGAATGTTAATTGGGGGAAGTGAATAACCAGGGCTCCCCTCTGCCTAACCTTCCCCAGCCCCCTCTTAATGAGCAAATTGCATTGATTTAGGCATTGAAGGTCCTGTCTCTCCTCCCCGGGCAGACTGAAGTGTCCATTGTGCAGCTCTGCCTTGGGATTTGCTGCCATTTGTTCAAGGAATGTTTTTTCAAAGAAAGGCAATTTTTATGGAGGAGGGAGAGGGTACAACACCCCTTTCTCTCTTGCTGCAGGGAGAGATGGGTTTCCGTGGGCATAGGTGGGCACGGGAGTGGGTTTGTCATTGGTGCTGTTCCCAGAGTCACTCAGGCTTCAGGCACGGCAAGGAATGTGAGAGTTTCCCTGTCTTTCCTTGTTGAGGCCATGCAGGAGACAGGGAATGTGGAATCCAGCCCATGTGTGCAGTGGGATGCAAATCGATCCTGTGTGGGTGCTCAGGGGGCTGCTCCCTGCCAGCCGAGGGGCCTGGGTCCCCATCCTGCCTCCTGCCAGCCCAGTCAGCGTGGCACTGGGGGGCTGGCACCGAGCCTGTGTCTTGGGAGAGCTTTTCCCAGCGAGGATGAGGTTTGAGGCCATTCCTGAAAAGTCACTAACCCGTCCCAGGGGGACTGTGGGTTCGTGTCTGTGTTTCTCAGTGGCCAGTGCTCCATCGAGTGCAGCCCTGACAGCCCTGACAGCCCAGGCTGTGGTTTGTGGCACAGGTGACAGCTCCCACAGGTATGCACAGCTGGGCTGGGGGCAGAACCCCCTTGTCAGGGCTCAGACACCCCGTGGTGGGAAGGCTGCAGGTCAGGTTTGCCCGCAGGCTTGGAGCTGTGTTCATCCATGAAAGCATCAATATTTTTGTTTTACAGCTCACTGGGCTTTGGATTCACCAGCTGAACCTTTGGAGGGGTTTAGAATCACAGAATCATGGAGAGGTTTGGGTTGAAAGGGACATTAAACCTCATCTTGTTCTACCCCCTGCCATGGGCAGGGACACCTCCCACTATCCCAGGCTGCTCCAGCCCCAATGTCCAGCCTGGCCTTGGACACTGCCAGGGATCCAGGGGCAGCCCCAGCTGCTCTGGGCACCCTGTGCCAGGGCCTCCCCACCCTCCCAGGGAACAATTCCTTCCCAATATCCCATCCAGCCCTGCCCTCTGGCAGTGGGAAGGCATTCCCTGTGTCCTGTCCCTCCAGGCCCTCTTCCAAAGCCCTTCTCCAGCCTTCCTGCAGGCCCCTTTAAGTTCCCTGGAAGGGGCTCTAAAGTCTCCTCTTGGTGGTGGCTGTAGGGATGTGGATGCCCTTGGATCCCCACCTCGTGCTGGTTATGTCACAACTGTCCCAGATGTCTCAGCCCAGCTGGGCTTGGGCTCACAACCCCTCACCATGTGGAGCAAGTGCTTTGCTGAGATGAAACCCTGAAATTTCAGTTACACATGGGATTGGCTGGTGGAGGATGTCTGGTGCTGTTTATTTTGACCCTGAATTTGTCACGCAGGATGTTTGCACGGTAATTCCAGTGCCACCAGCAGGCTCCTGTGCTACCCTGCAGGTGTGGGGCTTGCTGGGAGGGTTATGGCACAGAGAGGGGTCCTAGCATTGCCATGAGGTGCTTCTGCCCAGAGGACCAAGGCTGATGAGCTCTAGAATCCTGGAGGCTCCAGAATGGCACTGGTGGTACTGGAGGGGAGAGGTTGTTCCTGTCTGGTTCCTTCCATGATAGGGAACTGGCCTTTTCTCTTATGTGCAGTGATTTTTATTGTGTCAGCATTCTGCATTTGGTGTTGTTTGGTGGCCCCAGGACCTGGACACCTGATCTAATGTTTGGAGCCTGCCTCGTGGTCCTGTGGTGGAGATGGAGGGGAGGCAAGGGGGTGTCAGGAGTGGGCTGGCCCTGGAGGTGCTCCCTGGAGCTGGGCTGGGGAGAGGGAGAGCACCAGGAACAGTGCTCTGGGGGCCTTGGGAGCCTCAAAGCTCAAATATCCCCAGAGAAAAATAAAATGTCAGACATTGTGGGGGAGTCTGCAGAAGGGGATACAGAAAGTTTGCAAGTTCAAGGGCTCAGGTGAACCCCCTGGAACACCTCTCTCCCTCCATGTGCAAACCTGTTTGGGGATTGGGGAACGATAAAGATTGGAAAAGCCCTCCAAGATCATTGAGTGCAACTGTTAACCCAGCACCACTGTGTTCACTGCTAACCCACGTCCCCATGTGCCACATGCACAGATTTTTTAGCTTCCCCCAGGGATGGTGACTCCACCACTACCCTGGACAGCCTGAGCTGGTGCCTGACCACCGCTTCCATGAAGAAATTACCCCATTATCCAATCTAAATTTCCTCTGGCTCAATTTGAGGCCATTTTCCCCCCTCCTGTTCCCTGGGAGCAGAGCCTGTCCCCCACCTGGCTGCCCCCTCCTGTCAGGGAGTTGTGCAGAGCCACAAGGTCCCTGTGCAAGAGAAGAGGATGGATCCCTTCCCAGCAAGGGGCAGCTGGGACCCTCCCTTCTGAAGCCTGATGGATGTAAATGCCCTGTTGGGATCCAAGAACTGCACTGCAGTGGGCAGCAAAATGGAATTGATTCTCCCACTGCATGAGAATATGAGCACAGAGTGGCTTTGAAGGTTGATGTGGAACAGTTTGCTATGACACAGGGAGCTCTTGCTGGGACCGACTGCTGGAGCCGTGCCTTGCACAGATTTTGGTCTCCCAGGCTGCCAGGATTGTCCATGTGTCCACCCTGATGTCCCACCCACAGCCCCAGTGCAGCCTGGCAGCCCAAATGAGAGGCAGGGTGTGCTCTGGGAGGCTCAAAAACCACTTTCTTCCCTGACTGGTTTGGTTATTTTTATTTCTAGAGCTTGCACTTTGGAAGCACATCACCCTCACCCCATCACTTCTAGGAAGTGATACTCCAGACCTAATGAATAATTGCACAGAGTGGTTAAAGCAGGTAATTTCTGCAGAAATAGCACTGGATTGAAAACTGAGACCTCAGCCCAGATCTTTGACACGATTCCCTGCAGGATCTCAGGCCCTTGGAAAGCAAATTCCTCATGATGTGTGCCGAGTTTTGGCAGGCAGGCCTGGGAGGTGGTGAGCAGTGCACAGCTCCCAGCAGCAGGAGAGACGTGGTCTGTGCTGGGCTGGTGCTCAGCCCTGCCTTGTGCTCAGTCCCTGCCCTTTTCACAGAATCACAGAATATCCTGGACTGGAAGGGACCCACAAGAATCATGGATCCAGTTCCCAGCCCTGCACAGACACCCCAACAATCCCACCCTGGGCATCTCTGGCAGTGCTGTCCAAACACTCCTGGAGCTCTGGCAGCCTCGGGGCCGTGCCCACTCCCTGGGGAGCCTGGGCAGTGCCCAGCACCCTCGGGGGGAAGAACCTTTCCCTGATCTTCAGCCTGACCCTGCCCTGACCTGGTCACAGAGCAGACATCAGCACCTGCCCTTCTGCTGCCCCTCCTGAGGAAGCTGCAGAGCTGATGAGATCCCTTATGCAGAGCAACCCTCTGGAAGCTCTGGACAGCTCCTGCTCCCCAGCTCTCTTTCCCATGTGGCACTCAGTGCTTTGTACTGATGGGTGTCGCTGCCTGCTCCGTGCCCAGTTGCTGACCAGCTTTGGAGCATCTGAGCGTGCAGAAAACTCCTGAGAGGCAGCAGAGGCAGGTGTTGGATGCTTGGGAAGGGTCCTGAGCCTGCTTGGCAGCAGCAGCCCCTGCAGGACCCCTCTTTAGCAGGGCAGATGTTGAGTGTGGCAGCAGCAGCGGCTGCCTGGGGACCGGCACCCCCTCCCTTGGGTGCACCCCCTGCCCTGCGGCGCCGCCCCCACGCTCTGCCCGGCCAAGGCTGCACAAAGTGAGCAATTCCCACTTCTGCATGGATTAAACCCCATGTTTTCCTTCCCAGCTCAAGTGCCTGTGCAGCTCCAGCCCCTGTCTTTCACCCAGCCTCTCCTTTCCCCCAGCTCTTGCCTCTGCCTGCCATCCCTCGCTTCTCCCTCTCCTCTCCCCTTTGCTCCCCTCTTGCAGCAGCTGCTTCCCACTCAGTGCTTGTCAGAGTAGGGAGAGGTGCAGGCAGCATTCCCATGTCTGGGATTCAGTGGGAGAGGCACTGTGGTGGCAGGAGGAGGTGGCAGGTCCTGGCTTTACCCATCCCCTCCTTTTTTCAGTGCACAGGAGGGAGAGCAGCAGCCTAACCAGACCAAATTCTGGGTCTCGGCCGTCTCGTTCGGAGGCTCTTTGTTGTTCGTGTGTTGCTGATTTGTATATTCATGATTAAACCTGCAGCTGTCCAGTGCCGGGAGGATTTGGGATGAATTAGAATGACAAGAGACATGGTCTTCACAAATAAAGTAATCATTTCCCCCTGCACTTCGCATTCATCCTCTTTCAATGGGGCTCTGTGTGACGCAGATTTGCTGCACTTTGATGCCGGGACTGCTGGGAGATGTCTGGATCTTGCAGTGCTCTTTATTCCCGTGGCAGCCGTGGGTGCAGTGACGTGGGAGGAAGGGGCAGTGTGTTAAATGCTCTGATAGTTTCTAATGGTGTCAAATTCTGCCATTTAAATTGGGACTTTCATGCTAGAGAAGAATTGAAAGGGGAAGATGGGCGTGAAAATCGCTGCCGTGGGCCTCTGTTCCTCCTCAGCGTCCCTGTCGGGTGCTTGTTGATCAACCTCCCTCCCTATGGTCCCTCTTCCCCTCCCACTGGAGCTTAATCCTCTGCCGATGGCATCCCTGGGTTGCCATGGAAATTGCCATCTGGCGGGTCGGGCGCTTCACCTCTGCCTGCTGGAGAGTGGGAGCCGGGGGTGACCCCTGGGGAGGTGGCACAGTTCCCGCTGGGCCTGTGGTCGGTACTGTGGTGGCTGGAGGTCAGCACGTGCCCTGCAGCAGCAGCAGGGGACTGGGGCACGGGTGGCATCGGCCGTGTTCCCGTCTGGCACGTTGTAGTTGTGGCTTTGACTTTTTGTTGGTGTCCGAAGTTCAGCAGTCAGGAGAGGTGGTGGCCTGTGCTGCTGGTGGCAGTGTGGGTGGTCAGGCACTCCCTGGCCCCCGTTTTCCATGACCAAGGCATTCTGTTTCCAGGAGGTGTATCCTACATCCATGCCTTAGGGTGAGGTTCTTCCAGTAAATCATCCATCCTAAAGTTTCCTGAAGTGACTGCAGCTTCTGGTCCTCACCCTGCTGGAGTCTGAGAGCTATTTGCTCACTAAAAACTCCTCAGAGATGCCTGGGACCTCTCCCTTGGGTGCTGGGCAGGTTCCTGGTCCCTTCCCAAGGTGGTGATGGGGGAGGCTGCTCCACTTTCCTGACATGTCATGAAGGGTTTGTGTGGGAGTGGTGGCACAGGGCAGGTGGAACTTGGGATGAGCCTGGCCCAGGGCTGTGGAGGTTGTTTAGGAGCCACATTCCCGAGGCTGTGGGCCCTGCTTGCCTGGGGAAGCAGAGGGAAGCAGAGGAGTGCAGGTGTGATGGTACTGAATGCTCTTCCCAAGCTCCACTGAGGAGTGTTGAAGCTCCAAGGACTCCAGCATGAGAGGAGGGCTCAGGGGGGACAGTGAGGATTCTGTGGGTCCCTCTGTGGGGATGGCATTGTCTGGGAGCTTGTCAGGGTGATCTCTGACCCTCCTCTTCTCACGGTGGTGGCAGGGGGCTCGTGGGCACGTCTTGCAGGAGGTTGGTGGTCGTGCCCAAAGACCTGGGCAAGGACAGCTCTGCCATGGCTGGCCCAGACTGTTGTGGCACTGCTGGGTGACAGATCCGTGGTGCAGCCTTGTCTTAGGCACCAGGGCTGGGTGGAAGGAGATCTGCTGGATCATGGTCTTGCTGGTGTCCAAGGCCAGGTTGGACGGGGCTTGGAGCAACCTGGGACAGTGGAAGGTGTCCCTGCCCATGGCAGGGGTGGGATGGGGTGGGCTTTAAGCTCCCTTCCAACCCAAACCATCCTGGGATTCTAAAGTAAAGATGGATAGGGCTGCATGGAAAAGCTGGAAGTCATATAATAGGTAGGACAACATGGAAAATGCTTTTATTTCTGTGTTTTCTAATTGAAAGCCAAACAGATTATAGTTTTGCAGTCATCCACCTGACTTAAATGAAACCATAAAACATCACCATTTCCCAACACAAAGCTGTTGACAAAGTAGCTGCAAAGCTCCCAGGAACAAAAATACCCTTCAATGAAATGCAGGGCACACATTTCAGAAGAGTGGGTTGAATAAGCCTCCAAGCTGTTTTCCCTCCCTTTAAATAGCACATTTGGAAGATAAGAAAGTAGAAGAAACGTTATTTGATAGTAGGTCTGTTCCTGGAGGGAAGCACATGGAGCACGTGGGGTGTTTGCTGTGCCTGTGGTGTAGAGTTGGAAGGATGTGTGGTGGGGAGGGCTGGGCAGGGCCAAGATCTTCATCCCCCTTTTTAGGCAGCACATGTGTTGTTGTTAGAGGCTGGCTTGGGAAGCCATAAACAGAGCAAAGTTTGCTCCGTTGCCAACCCAGATGAGATAAAATAGTTTTATAGAGATTTATGGGGATAATAAACTATGTAGTGAAGTTTATGACACGTCTAGCTGTGATCAGTGAACCTTTAAAGGGTTTATTGGGCAGGGACGTTGTCTTCCATGGACAACCCTTGTGTGGTGTTGGAATAGCTGGAATCGTGCTGTTGGCATAAAATACTTTGATTTAAATAATTTATTTGCCTCTTCCCAGAGCCTCTCCATAAATGAGCCTGGCAGAAACTGTGTGCAGGGGGAGGGCTGGTGGTCAGTCACCTCCAAATTTTCATCCAAACGAGAGATGAAGCTGCAGGAACACATCACTGAGCCCCTTGTGCAGAACAAGGTTGTGTCAGCTTCTAGTGCTTAAACCAGGATAAGCTGGATTTCTGTCCCTAAGCCATTCATTCAGGGTTGCTGATTGCCTAGATGAGCATGTGTCTCCCTACAAGTAACCAAATAATACCATAAATAAAGTCCTGCCTGTCCCGGAAAAAAAGGGCGGGGGTGGAAAACGTGGAGGCTGTGAGAGTGCAGGACAGCACTGCAGTGGGAGGACTCTGAACTGAGCATCTCCTGCTGTGCCCGGGGAGCTCAGATGTGAGAACAGTCTGGGATTCTCTGTGGAGGAACCTGGCACAAGAAATCTGAGAGTGAAACCACTGTCTCTGGCAAATCTGAGATGACAAATGTGCGTGGCTGTGGGAGAAATCCCAACTCCCCTTTTACCACCTGGATACTATGGCTTTACACAGACTTCATCTACTAAATGGTCCCTGAAATCTTGAAGTAAAGGCAGTCTGTGTTGGATTTTAGGCAGGTTGAGGGTAGAAGAAGCTGCTTTATAGTTAAGTGACCACAGGAGATGAGAGGTGGCTTTGGAACGGGTCTGAGGTTATCCCAGCTCACTCCTTGCTGCCCACCAGCAAAGTCCCAGTGGGACCCCTGGGCTCTGCAGCAGCCTGGCCACATAAGCTCCCACCTTCCTCATCGTGTTCCATATCCAACAAGTACTAAGTGTCATTAATGGCTTTGATTCTTGCCCACAGCTGGGGAATTTTTTGGGGAATTGTGTTCTTTTCCATCTCTTGCTTTCTGCGTGGAGCAGAAGGGAACTGGGAAGGGAAGAAGCTGCCATGGGAGGGACATGGCTGCCCCTGTCACTGACTGAGCACCTGAGCAGTTACCCAGTGCAGAGGGGCTGAGTAGGTCACGGGGATGGACTCAACCTCCAGTTGTGTTCCACATCCCCAAACGCAGGCATGTGCCCTCCACATCTCCCTACACTGTTTCACCTCACTTTTCCTTATGCTTGGTGCCTTAGGTATCCCTTTTCTTCCTCCTCTGGATTTTTCAAGCAAGGGGAAGCTGGCCCCGATGTCCCCAAACTGGGGAAGTGATTTTACATCAAGTTGTCATTTCTGCAGAGGGTTTTTGCACAGATGGGCCTGTCCCTCTTGCACCCTCTGCTCACCCAGGGCTGTTCCCCACGGGCACTGATAGCCTGGTTAATGCTGCCTTTCTATCAGCTTGAGCTTCCTTGTCCTCACGCTGTGCTCCTGGTGCTTGCTGATCTGTAGCTCTGCAGAATTCTTGGTGCCTGCTCCAGGCAGGATGCCTGCTCTACTTTTCAAGGAGAATAAGGTGTCTTTGGTTTTCTAAGCTTAAAGTTGATTTCCATGAGCAGTTTTCCCCTGTATCTTTGGGGTGGGGGGAGCTCTGCTGGTGACCTACAGGCCACCTGGAGGCAGAAGCAGAGCTTGCCTGTAGGAGGTTTGGCAGTGTAGGGCACTGGGATGGAGCTGCATCTTCTGAACCTGGCAGGGCTGAGGCAAGATGGGCTCCACAGGGATGGTCCAGTGTGCAGCTCGGACTCGGGCATTGGCCAACGGAGACGGAATTATAGAATGGATTGGGTTGGAAGGGACCTTAAAGCCCATCCCATCCCACCCCTGCCATGGGCAGGGACACCTCCCACTGTCCCAGGCTGCTCCAAGCCCCAATGTCCAGCCTGGCCTTGGGCACTGCCAGGGATCCAGGGGCAGCCACAGCTGCTCTGGGCACCCTGTGCCAGGGCCTCCCCACCCTCCCAGGGAAGGATTTCATTCCAATATCCCATCTAACCCTGCCCTCTGGCGGTGGGAAGCCATTCCCCCTGATCCTGTCACTATCTACTTGCATGGAAAGTCTCTCTCCCTCCTTTTTATAACCCCCCTTTAGGCCCTGGAAGGGGCTCTGAGGTCTCCCTGGTGCTTTCTCTTGTCCAGGTGAACATTCCCAGCTCTCCCAGCCTGGCTCCAGAGCAGAGGGGCTGCAGCCCTTGGAGCATCTCCTGGCCTTCTCTGGACTCGTTCTAACAAGTCCCACACATGGGCGCTGGAAAGGCTCTGGGACTGGAAGGCCTGATTCTCACTCTAAACTCTGCTTTTCTTTTTTATTTTTTTAAAATGAACTTGTCTTTTCAGAGGATTTTCTCTCGTGAATCACAAGGATTTGTATGAAATGCCTCCTGTGTGGTGGTCCCTGCAGAGGTTCAGTGTGTGCCCAGTGAGGAAGTCTGGTGGTGGTGGTGATGGTTTGCTTCGCTCGTGTTGTCACGTCTTCCTTCAGTTATGGGATAAATATTAACACCACAGCCACCCACTAACTAGGCACTGCCTGCCATGGCTTATCATCCCAGCCCTGGGCTCTTGGAAAAACTTTACAACACCCTTAAGTTTAAAACAAACACACGTGAAACCCAGTCCCTCTGGGTCTATTAGGGCTGACCAGCAAATGTGCATTTCATTACCCAAAATATTCTGGTAGACCCAGCAGAGTGAGTGAGCCAAGGGGCATTAGACCTGCAAAACACTTTGGATAAAATACAAAAAGTGTTTTTTATTTTTCCACCCCTCCCCTTTCTCTTCTTGATTTCTCCTGCCATGAATTCCTGGGTAAAGACTTGCATTTCTGAGGGAAGCCGGGGCGCCAAGCTGGGAGATGGATTGTGCAGCCCAGGCCCAGGAATGGCAGGAGTGACCCAGTGGGCGGTCAGAGAACACTGTGTTCTGTTTTTATTTAGTTTTTCTTCTTAATGGTGTCAGTGCTTGGCTCCAGGTGCCTGGATGGAAGAATTTCTTGATGTTGTCCCTCCACGTGGTTCGGAGCCCCCTCAGGGTGGGAGCAGAGCTTTGCTGGATTGGGGGAACCCTGGGGGAACAGGGACAGCAGAGGGTTCCTGCTCTGGCTGGCACAGAGGGGGGACCTGCATGGCTGGGGACCACGGAGCTTGGGTCTGGCTCATCCACCACCAGGAATTCTCTGTTGTCACCTCCGTAAGTGGGAGGGAGCAGTTTTAAACTAAAAGAGGAGAGGTTTAGGTGAGGTACTGGGAATAAATTCTTGGTTGTGAGGGTGCTGAGGCCCTGGTACAGGGTGCCCAGAGCAGCTGTGGCTGCTCCTGGATCCCTTGCAGTGCCCAAGGCCAGGTTGGACGGGGCCTGGAGCAGCCTGGGACAGTGGGAGGTGTCCCTGCCCATGGCAGAGGTTGGAGTTTTGGGGTCCAACTCAGCCATTCTGGGATTCTGTGATTTGCATGTGATCAGCAGGTGTGGCTCCAAGGTTGGCTCCATCCATGCAGAGTGTCTGGGATGGGAACTGGTAACACCCAGCCCTCCATTTATCCTGCCTGGTGCAAATTACAGCCATCAGGGCTCCCCTTTCATCCCTTCTTGGTGGGCTTGGCAGCAAAAGCGCCTGCGTTTTCCAGTGGGATTTTGAAGGCGTTCATTACTTTGCAGTGTTGATGATATCTCCTGGTGCTTGGAAGGATTTTGTCATCCGAGCTGTGCTGCACAAGGATCCTGTGTTGGCCTGATGTGCAGGGGAGGCCGAAGCCCAGCCCATATCCATGGGCTTCGAAGAGCCACACAGCAGAAAGTGTCTAAAGAGCTATCTGCTTTTTTGGGGGAGAAATATTTTGCCTTTGGATGACTGGCTCGTTGTTCATGTGGAGCAATGATTTTTTATTCAGCAACGTCCACATATCCCACTGCTCTCCCTCCAAGAAAAACACAGCGAGCTGTGTCACCAGTTCCACCAGACTGGTCTCGGGGAGAGGAGCCGGCTGGTGGCTGCACGCAGGGAGTGTTATTGCATGTGAGAAGGTGAGTCACCGTGGGCTTCAGGCAGCAGCAGCAGCTCAGGGCATTTTCTCTGCCTGCTTTGGGACAGTTCAACAGAGACACGTCAACTCTGCTCCATTTTTCAGATGGAAAAATAGGTGGGGAGCCCATAGTTGATCAAATTAAAGAAAATTCCTCCATTCCAAGTAATGTGAAGAATGGTAGTGGCCACACTCGTGAGCTCTACCATCAGTTCTTTCATCTTTATTTTGGTGCTGCTGGGAAAGGTGGAATTTGGTCACAACTGGGGAAAACCTGCAGAAGAGAGCAGCAATGGGAGAGCAGCTGGGGATGGCTTCAGGAGAGGCAAAGCAAAAACCAGCCCCGGTGTGCAAACACCCCATCATGGAGGGGTGCAAAGAGCCAAGTATCCCAGTCCCTTCCCATCCTGTGCCACTGGGAATCAGGTTGGATGAGGCTTGAAGCAGCGTGGTCTGTGGAAGGTGTCCCTGCCCGTGGCAGGGCTTTGCAATGAGATGAGCTTTAAGGTCCCTCCCAACCTGAACCAGTCTGGGGTTCTGTGATTTTTTGCTTTGCTCTTTGCTCTGGTGGTGAAGGAGATGCTGAGCAGCACCAGGGCAGAACAGCCCATCCCTGTGGTGGGACTCAGCTCAGGCCTTTGTCTTCCTCCACAGAGGATGAATCTCTGGAGAGAGAGACTGGCCTGTCGGAGCTCTGAGCCCCTGGGGATGAGCAGCCAGAGCGGGATGAGCCGGGATCTGTGCCAGCATCGCTGGGATGGGCTGGGAGAGAAGACCACCCTCTGGATCCCATCTTGCAGTCCTGCAGGGCTGCTGTGAATGGTCCAAGCCCAGCAGCAGGAGCTGTGCAGTGCCCTGTGTTCAGCTGGCTGAGCAGGACGTGTTTCACTGGCTCTGGATGGGGCTGCTGCTGCTCATGGGAGCTGCCTGCCCTGGGGGTGCCTGCTGGGGCTGAGCTCTGGGACACTGGTCTTGCACTGGGCTGCAAAGGGTCCTTGATTCAGCACTGACTGCATTTGTTAAAATGGACTAATTGAATTCAGGATGCAGAATTCCGGGCAAACTGCTTTTCGATAGTCTCCCACAGTGTGCGATAAGGTGCTGACTGCACACCTTGGCAGGTTGCTTTAGTCCAAATTAATTAATTTGACTCACAATACACCTTTCAGTATATACCTCGGTCTAAACTCTCCACACTTGCCAGTGCAGCAAGGTGTGACCTGATGCAGATGTCAGTGCTGACCCAGCTATTGGGCTTAGGTGGCCTCACGTGCTGCTGGTGGTGGCTCGAGCTGTCCCTGAGCCACACCAGGGGCTTTGCTGGTGGCAGCAGGAGGTGCTGGGCCCTTCCTTTTGCTTTTAGGATTCTAGGATTTCTAGTGCTGGAATGTTAAGAAGCAGAATTTGTGGCTATTTTTCCCATGTCTGTGGAGTGGCTGTGCCAAAGTGTACTGGGTGGAAGTGGGAGGAAGAACAGAGACTGGGATACTGTCCTGAGTTAATGCAGATGGAGAGCAGAGCCCAGGGATGGAGGATGTGCTCTGACTTCCTCTGGAGTGGAGCAGAGGAGCTTTGTAGTGGTGGGATGGTGGAGTGCAGGGGCCTGCGGGGCTCAGCAAGGGTCCCCAGCAGGGGCTGTGGGTGCAGCAGCATGGGTGGGGGAGGGTTTCCCAGTGACCTGTGCTGCACTGGGGGGAGGAGGTTCTGGGAGCCCCACCTGGCCGGGGGAAGCCCTTTTCTTGGCTTTGGACATGCTGTGCCTGTTTCTTCCCTTGCTGTCTTCACTTGTGCTGAGACCAACCTTCTCCCTTCTGGCAGAGCCTCCTGATCATGTTCCCAACTCCCAGCTTTCCCGTGGCCTTTTACCCTTTCCTACGCTGGTAGAAAGGGAAGGGTTTAACCCCCTAAGCCAGTCTGTGCAACAGATGGTCCCTCTTTCTTCTGGTTCTCTTTTCACATCCTTCAGACCTCCAACGAGCGCCTCTCCTCTGCCAGCCTCTTTCAGAGTGCTGGGCTGATCCCCACGCTGGGAGGAAGTTGCCTCGGGGGCACAGTCACAGGATGATTTGGGGTTGGAAAGGACTGTAAAGCCCATCCAGTTCCGCCCCTGCCATGGACAGGGACACCTTCCACTGTCCCAGGGTGCTCCAAAGCCTTACACTTACAAGGCTTCCCCAGTGCTGGGAGAGCATCTCTGCGAAGGGTTGGGCCTGCTGAGAGCAAAGGCCCTGCCCTGTGTGACCCAGAGGGCTCAGCAGCACAGCTGCAGGGCTCCTGTGCCCCCTGGGCTCACAGGATGGCATCCTGCCCCTGGCCATGTAAGCAGGGCAGGGACTTGGAAGTGATTTTTGGAAGGTGGATTCTCCTTTGAGGAGAATACAGCAGCACAGATCTTGGTGGCTTCAGTATCTGTTTCTTGGAGAAGCACGCAGGCTGCCTGGGCACACAGACTGCTGTCCCACCAAGTTTTGCCTTTTTTCTCTGAGAAACAAAGTGCTCTTCTCTAGAGCCTTCCCAGATCTCCTGCTGGAATCAGGAGCCTGTGTCTCCTTTTATTAAAGCAGAAGGGATGTCATTCTCCATGGGCAGAACCACAAAATCTGTCCCTGCCCAAGGTGGTGTCTGGGAAATTTCTTCCTGGGTCTCTCTTCCCCAGTGCTGCTGCTTCTCATGTTTTAACCTGGCTGCATCTCCAGCCATCATCCGCTCCTCCCTGCTCTGTGTGGAGAAAATGGACCTGTAGGTGCAACCTCAGCAAGGAAAGGTAGAGCTGCTGTGGTCTGACCTGGTTTTTGGGGTTTTCCCAAAGCAAACAATCCTGCTTGGTGGGTAGTGGGTGCCTTGTTACAGTCGCACAAGCTGGGGTAATGATGGAGAAGGGATTTTTTCAAGGGATGCCTGTGGCAAAGACCAGCCCGGAGCCTCTGTCCCCACTCTGAGCTGCCCAGATGTTGTCATTCCTTGTGGGGGAACATGAGCTCAGTGTCTTGCCTGGGACCACATGCACAGAGAGTCCAGACTCAAAGTCTCCAGGTGCTCCAGATCCAAGTTTACTCAGCAGCCTACGCTGCCCGGGGGGAGCTCCCTGTGTGAGTCCAGAGGGGGTTTAGTTAAACACCCTCCCGCAGGAGCTGCGTGTGGGGCTGCTCCTGGGAGCCAGGAGCGTCTGAGCAGGCAGCTGGCTCGCCAGGGGGGTGGTACCCATCAGAAATAGTTTCCTATAAACAAACAAACAGAGAAAGGGGCTGCTGCTGCGGGATGTCCCTGCACACAGGCTCTGGGGTGCCTGCAAGCCCTCGTGTGTAAATGCCCTCGCTGATAAGAGCAGGGCAAAGGGGCCTGTCTGGGGAGGGGTCTCTGAAGGGAGGATGGGATGGTGGAGCAGGTGGGTTCCTCCAGAGCCCACAGTCAGGGTGTTGAGCCTCCCTCCTCTCCCTGGGGTGGGTGGAGGGGTTATCCCTGGTGGGGTTGGGCTCCAGTGGTGGCCCATGCTGCCACCATGGCTCAGACAGAGCCAAGAAGGCAGGAAGGACTCCTGGTGCCCTGCTTTGCTGGGAAGGAGCTGGTTCACTGGGTTGCTGCCCCTGCTCCCCCTGCACCCTCGCAAGGGAGGTGGCTGTGACTGAGAGCAGGGTCAGGTCTGGGGGAGTTCTGCTCCCAGCTGTGACCGTGGCTGTAGGATCAGGGAGACACAGCTCACGGTGCCCAAAAGGAAACCTGCTTTGGCTTTGAGAAGCACAACTGGGCTTGAAGAGATCCTGGAATCATGGGAATGGTTTGGTTTGGGAAGGACCTTAAAGACTGTCTTGTTTCACCCCCTGCCATGGGCAGGACACCTCCCACTGTCCCAGGCTGCCCCAAACCCCGTCCAGCCTGGCCTTGGGCACTGCCAGGGATCCAGGGGCAGCCACAGCTGCTCTGGGGACCCTGTGCCAGGGCCTCCCCCCCCTCCCAGGGAACAATTCCTTCCCAATATCCCATCCATCCCTGCCCTCTGGCAGTGGGAAGCCATTCCCTGTGTCCTGTCCCTCCATCCCTTGTCCCCAGTCCCTCTGCAGCTCTCCTGGAGCCCCTTTAGGCCCTGGAAGGGGCTCTGAGGTGTCCTTGGAGCCTTCTCTTGTCCAGGTGAGCCCCCCCAGCTCTCCCAGCCTGGCTCCAGAGCAGAGGGGCTCCAGCTCTTGGGGCATTTCTGTGGCCTCCTCTGGACTCTCTCCACCAGCTGGAGAGACCCTTCAGTGCTGGGGTCCCCAGAGCTGGAGGCAGCTGTGCAGGTGGGGCCCTTCCATATGGAGCAGAGGGACGGAATCCTCCTGCTGGCCTGGTGCCCACATTGGGGGGATGCAGTGTGGGGCTGCTTCCAAAAGGTGAAATGTGGATTCCTGGATCGGGGGCCTGGCTGCTCCTGTGCTTTACCCAGCTCAGTGCAGGTGTTTGTGCCAGTGCCAAATGGAAATGCTGGCCTTGCCTGGTACCCGAGGGCAGTGCCTGGGCACTGGTGCAGGAGAGCTGTTTCCCAACCCGGAGCCCACAGGGCTGGCATGTCCTGGTGGTTCCCCACAAAAGGGAATGAAATTTCCTCCCAAAAATTGCTGGGTGAAGCTCAGCAGCTGTTTGGCTAAACCAGGCTGCGAAGGGCAGGGCCTGCTGTGGATGGCTCTGGGCTCTGCTGGGGGAGTTGGAAGGGGTTTGGAGGAGGAAAGGTGGGAAGAGAGCAGGGAAAGGAGAAAGGGGGTTGAGATAGAAAAAGTCCCTGGGGCAGGAGGAGGATGGGGGCAGAGGGGCTGGAGGTGAGTAGGAGGAGCACCCCACATTTGGGACCCCCATGGAGGGGCTCCCATCGCTTCTTTAGTGCCACTTGCCACTGCATCTTTCAGAACCTTGAGGGGGCTTATAAAGATGAGGGAGAGGAACTTTTTGTATAGGCAGATAGCGACAGGACAAGGGAGGATGGTTATAAACTGCCAGAGGGCAGGGATAGATGGGATACTGGGAAGGAATCCTTCACATGAGGGTGGGCAGGGCCTGGCACAGGGTGCCCAGAGCAGCTGTGGCTGCCCCTGGATCCCTGGCAGTGCCCAAGGCCAGGCTGGATGGGGCTTGGAGCACCCTGGGGTAGTGGGAGGTGTCCCTGCCCATGGTAGGGGGTGAAACAAGATGGTCTTAAAGGTCTTTTCCAACCCAAACCATTCCATGATTCTATCTCAGCTGTTGGGAGCTGGCAACTCCAAAGTGCCCCATCCCCTCCCAGCTGTTTCAGGCCCTGCTCCGTGAGCAGAGCTGTCACAGCAGCCCAGCCCCTCTGCTGGCACAGGGACACAGCTGGGCCCGCAGCTCCAAGCTGGCTGCAGAGTCCTTTGGCCCCTTTGGCACCTGTGTGTCTGTAAGCTGGGGAACACTCTTGCCTCTCCTCGCACGTCCCACACGGGATGCTCAGAGCTCAGAGCGTGTGCAGCTCCCTCCGGAGGCACGGGGACACTTTCCTATCGGTGGTGCTGCTTTTCTCCTGCCCTTCACTGACTTGGTTAGAAGCAGTTTAGTGGGCAAGGCTCAGTTTCAGTTTGTAATTTGTTTGTCAGTGGCTCTGTGGGCTCCATTAAATGCTTTTCCCTGGCTGTGTGGGTTTCATGGCAGAGGGAAGAGCTGATGCTCAGGTGGGCTGGCAGCTTGTGTGCCTGTGAGCTCACAGGGGGTTGAAGATCCCTTACCCAGAGCAACTGCTTGATTTCAAGACTCCAGGTGCTCAGTGGGAACAAGTGAAAAGGCACTTTGACTGTCCTGCTTTTTCTTTCCCCCTTTCTCAAGAGAGACTGGAGGGAAGAGAGGGTTAGATGACCACAAGTGTGCTCAAGTGGTTGTGGAGCAAAAGCACCCCTTTGGAAGAGCTGACACGGATTCACGTTCCCTGCTGGAGCTGCAGAGCCTGGCAGTGCTCAGTGCTTGACACAGCAAAGCTGTCCCTGGTTCTCACACTGCCCCTTCCTGAGCTGCCCCCAGGACCCTGTTCCAGAGGTGACCATCTTCATCCCACAGCAAGTGTGAGTATGAGCTGGCTTTGGGCTGGCAGTGCCCCCCTGCCCAAGTGGCGAAAGGAGGGGGTGCTGGGCTGCATTCCCCAGGCTGCTCCCAGCCCAGAGGGTGCTCCAGGCTTGTCCTCCTTTTGTGGCTCTGCTTTTCTGCCACACTGAAGGGAGAAATGCTAAGTTCCAGCTGTCCATGGGTTGTACTGATTGGTTTGGCTCAGCAGAGGTGTGTTTCTTGAGCTGGGCACTGCTCTGGCCCAGGGGACAGTGACCTGTCCTCCTCTCTGCCTGTGTGGGTGTGTGGCAGCTGCTTGACCCTGGTTCAGCTAAAGGCATGGGATTGGAGGGCTCTGACCTGCTGGGAGTGAGCTGGGATGAAAGCTCAGCCTGGTGTGCCAGAGCTGCCATCTGAGCCCGTGGGTATCTGCCACCAAAAATGCTTCCTTGGAGCACCAGGAGTGGGGCGGGTTGCTCTTTTTGATGTGTTTCTTCTAAGCACATGCCAGGGATGTGGGCTTGCAGAGTCTTGGACAGTGGGGAGAAGGGGGCGGGATGCTTTTCCCTTTGCCAGTGCCATTGGTGGCAGAAGGGCCACCTCCTGTGCCCAGCTGCTGGTGCCAGCAGTGTGGGGAGCAGCCATGTGGTTTGGGCTGCCCTGAGTGCGATGCAAGGGTCTGGAGACGTGATGCTCTCTGTTCCTGGAGTTTTCCAAACACCATTCAGCTTTCAGGGCTGTTCTGGGAGAGGAGAAACTTCCCCAGCATCAGCACAAGCAGCTTGGGTGCTTGCAGAGCGGGTGGGAGAGGAGGGGTCTCCTTGGGAGAGGTCTCCTTGGCAAGGCCTTGACTCTCTTGTGCTTCCAAAGCTCCGGCAGCCCTCTCTCCTCCCACCACATTCACTGGTTGCTGCATTTGAACCCCCTGTTATTCAGCCCCTATGTTTTAGGGACCCAGTGACGGGGTCCTTGACAGGGGCTGGGGGCAGAGGGACTCAGTGGGGCTCGGTGAAAGCTGACCATGGATGTGTGGGACACAAAACACGCTGCAAGCCCGGAGAGCTCCAACTGTGATCCTCAGAGCTGTCATAAGCTGATCAAAACCAGATTAGCTGCATCCATCAGAGATCTTAAAAGGTCCTTCTTACTTCTTGGGACTTAGTTATGAGGCCGTGACCGCCACATCCTTGTCTGGTGCAGGAGGAGGAAACGCTGAGCTGAGGGGAGCCAGGGGTGGGAGTGAGAGCCGTGGGGAAAAGCGCTGGTGGTCCCGCTCCGAGGTGTTCCCGGCGGCCCGGGGCGGTGTTAAATGTCATTTTAATGGGGACAGCAGCCCCCTAAATGCAGCAAAATGCAACATGAGATGGATCAAAGCTGTGTTAATGGTGCAAAGTGTCCGTGGCTTTTAAAAACTAATATTGCTGCGGGACTCGGGCTGGGTGTCACAGGAGACCCCGAAGGTTGGCCCTTGGCTTGGCCCAAGAGAATGGGAGAAAAGCTCCTGGCTGCTGGAATGTCTCTGTTGAAGTTAGGGTGGTGGGGCAGAGGAGGGAGGGAGAGGAGCAGTTACACAGGGTTTGCTTAAAGGATACTCTACCTTGGGATCAGCAACGATGGAGGAAAGGGAGCAGGGAGAGGGGAGGAAGAATCTTTCTATCACCATAGTTGTGGGGGGTAAAGGGAAATCCAGACTTTCCCCCTCCTTTAGAGTACCCCACCCCATGGATTTAAACACTGGCTTTAAAAGGAGAATAAAAAATAATGAGGACATGGATAGATGGTTTCTTTTTATCTCGACAACTGAAGAGATAAATGTGACATTAATTATGTGACACAGCTTTGAAAATCGTTATGTATCTCTGTTTTTTTTTTAAAGGGGGTTTCAGATTTCTGTCTGGGACTAATAAAGAAGGACAATTTAAAAAACCCAAAACTTTAAAGATGATCTGTAGGGAGAGTTTGTTGTCTTAATTTTCCCTTCTGTAGATGAAACTTGTTCAGCTCTCCCGTCTCCTGCGTGGAGCAAGCGCGGGTGTGCAGGAGCTGTGCGGGAGGGGAGAGCAGGAGTGTGAGTTTCATGGGACAGTTTGTGCTTTGGGATGGGTGGGGATGACATGGGACCACGGGAGGGGGAAGCACTGAACTCTGCACCCCTCTGCCCCCAGGAAACAGGAGATGACAGCAGTCAGCAGCACTGAGTGAGCCGTTTGCGCCCTTCTGTCAAGGTCTGTGGGCAGCTGCCTCCTGAGCTGGGCTGGGATAGGGCAGGGATCAGGTGGGGGAGCTTTGTGGTGGCATTTGAAGTGGTGGTTGTAGCATCCTACAATCATTTAGGCTGGAAAAGCCCTTTAAGATCAGGTCCAGCCATAAACACAGGACTGCAAGGCCACCACTGTCCCCAAGTGCCACCTTATCACAGAGTCATCACAGAATCCCAGAGTGGTTTGGGTTGAAGAGACCTTAAAACTCATCTCACTCCACCACCTGCCATGGGCAGGGACACTTTTCCTATCCCAGGATGCTCTAAACTCCATCCAGCCTGGCCTTGGACACTGCCAGGGATCGAGAGGCAGCCACAGATGCTCTGGGCACCCTGTGCCAGGGCCTCCCCACCCTCCCAGGGAACAGTTCCTTCCCAATATCCCATCCATCCCTGCCCTCTGGCAGTGGGAAGCCATTCCCTGTGTCCTGTCCTTCCATCCCTTGTCCCCAGTCCCTCTGCAGCTCTCCTGGAGCCCCTTTAGGCCCTGGAAGGGGCTCTAAGGTCTCCCTGGAGCCTCCTCTTGTCCAGGTGAGCACCCGCAGAGCTCTCCCAGCCTGGCTCCAGAGCAGAGGGGCTCCAGCTCTTGGGGCATTTCCGTGGCCTCCTCTGGACTCTCTGCAGCAGCTCCACATCCTCCTGATGGTGGTCCCCAGAGCTGGAGGCAGCTCTGCAGATGGGATCTCACCTGAGTGGGGCAGAGGGGCAGAATCCCCCCCTCCTGCTGCCCGTGCTGTGGGCTCAGCCCAGCACAGGGGGGTTCTGGGTGCACACAGCTGGGGCATGGCCAGTTTCTCATCCATCAGCCCCCCAGGTCCTCCTGCTCAGGGCTCCTCTTGATCCATTCTCTGCCCCAGATGTTCTTGTACTTGAGATTGCCCGTTGCCACGCGTCCTAGATGTGCACAGTGCCAGGGATTCAGGCTGCAGGGACCAGCACAGTTCCTGAGCTCAGGATCTGTGACCTGTGTGTCTGCAGGGCTCGAGCTTGCACACCTTGGTGCTGCCTAAAAACCAGCCTGCCCCACGCTTTACCAAAACTTAATTGAGGCTGAGCTTGGATCCCACCTGCAGCAGCCTGTGCAGGGGGGATTATTGCTTCAGAGGGCAAAGCTTCCCAGAGCTTGGCACTGGCTTGAAGTCCTGTCACTGCTGTTGTGGTGAGGAACCTGCTGCCCTGTGCTACCTGTATGGGGCTGGGGGAGCCGTGGGGCACTGCAGATCCTGCTCCACTGCCGGGGATGGGGGAGCTCTGACCCTTCTGGGCACCCATGGCCCTGCACCACCTCTCACCTGTGCAGCCAAGGCAGCTCTTCAGCCTGGCATGAGCTCTGCCCTGAACCTGTCCTGGTGGGACCTTCCTGTCCCCTTTCTCAATCTCTCCATGGATGGGCATTTCTACTGCGCAAGCAGACACCTGGGTGAGGAGCAGAGAGGACTCTCAGGTCACTGCTGCCTATCAAAGCCCACCCCAGTGGCAAAGGGTCACTGTGCTCTGCGGTGGCCGTCAGGCACGTGCAGGGTGATGGGAGCACGGACAGGACAATATCATGGTCACCCCAGGGAAAGGCAGTGGGGAAACACCCCCGTGAGAAAACAGGGAGGTTCCTGCAGGTGTCAGTGCCCTCCCCTGCGGTACCAAATAAATTCTGGAAACACATCCAGAGAAATGCAGCCCTGAGTTTGAGTGGTTTGGGTGTCTAGAGTACATGGTGGTTTTGGGATTTTTATAACCTTCATCTGCACGCTGGCTGATGAAAGGCTAATAACTCCCGGATGGGAGCTCTCCAAGGAATTCCATCTTGCTACCAGAGATGGGCTCCAGGGAAAAGCCGGGCAGCTCAGAGCCCTTCTCCAGGGGGGAGTTTTCTCCTGCCTCATCCATGGTGGCCGGGAGTCTGATGCAGCCGGGCCTGTTCCACCTTGGCATCTTCCCAAGGCAGGATCATGCCATGGTTCTCCTCCTCCTCCGCCCTGATGGATGGTGGCTGGGCTGCTGGGGCAGGATTATGTCACCCTCTGTGGTGGCTCCCGCTGCGTGGTGGCTGCGCTCAGCCGCGGTGGCCCCGCGTCACCTCCAGCGCGGGCCCCGCTAATATTTGCTTTATGACACATCTCTGATAGCGCTCGGTGTGTGCTCAGCCAGTCCCTAGAACTCAGCAGCGCCGGCAGGACGTCGGACCAACAATAACAAAAATAAATCACTCCACACTTGCCGTCGGGTGTGTATTTAGTGGTTACTGTGCACGAGCCCCCGGGAGAGCCTGATGTGTTTACTGGGGCCAGCCCTGCCTCTCCCGGCGCTGCCCCCACGCCGGTGCTGCTGCAGCCCCCGAGGCTCGGTCACGCCGGGCTGCAGAGCCCAGGTCACCCCTCCGGCTGCTGTCAGCAGCTCCATAAATCGTGGAGCTCTCCATGCCCTCGCCCAGCGTGGACCTGAACTTTCCTTGGAACACAGGAACTCGGCAGAGCCCACCCAGAAGGTTTTGCTGAGGGGAAGGGGGCAGCCCAGGGATGCCCTGTGTTCTGTTCCCCCCCCGAGCCCAAACACAGGCTCTCATTTACGCTCAGGAGCGATGTCCCTTCTCCCCGCGGTGCCTCCCCAGCCTCCTTCCAGATGGAATTTCAAACACTCCAACCCCAGCAGCCACCTTTCAGCTCCAAAGCTTTCTGAAGCAGTAGAAGTGTGTGAGCTGCAGGGTCGTTCTTCCTGCTGCCCTTCCCTGCACGCGTTGTGTCCAGCCTGTGTCCATGGCAGCTCATGCCAGTAGCTGCTGTTGAGCTTAAAACCCTCAGGGTCCTTGTCCCTGGGCCAGCTGCCCGTGCCACAGGGGCTCCCAGGGCCCATCTCCTGCTGGAGGATACTCTCTGGTTTGTGGCACCGTTGGGCAGGCAGGCGGGTGCTGTGTAAATGGACAAGGGAGAGATGCCTTCACTCCTGTTACACCCACCAGAGCAAATTCCCTGTTCCCAGTGTGCCAACCTGGCACTCTTTTAAAGGATCTGGCAGTGTATTTTTTCCTCCAGTAGAACTGGGCATGGTGGGAGGTTGTAGAACCCCCTTGAAATGCAGAACCCTGTGTGCCCTAAATCCTCTGTAGCTTTGGGATACACAGATGGGGAGGTCTGGGAGAAGAGGTAGGACATGGCTATTCCTGTGGGCAGCACCTCCATTGGGAAAGGCTCTGTCCTCTCCTAGGGGAGAGCTCATCCATGGTAGTGCTTGGGCTGCAGGGATTGAACTTTTCCACATGGTGACAGGGTTTTCTCTATTGTTAAGACCTGGTGTGTTTTTTCTCCCATTGGGATACAGACAAAATTGTTCTTTAGTTTCTCTGCCATGCATGGGACGAGTCCCAGTGCTCACACCAATTCCCTACCTTGTTACTTCTTGGCTAAAACCCTTCTTAGCAGCTCTTGGTCTGCCACTTCTGGTACCCAACCCTTTGGCTCATGGTGTCATGTCAAGTAATGTGTTTCTGGTGAAGGAATCTCCAGGTGCCTGCATGTCCTGGCACTCCTGGCTGTGACCCCATGGCACACCTGGCTGTGACCCCATGGCACTCCTGGCTGTGACCCCATGGCACACCTGGGGCTGTGGCCCCACGGCACTCCTGGCTGTGACCCCATGGCACACCTGGGGCTGTGACCCCATGGCACTCCTGGCTGTGACCCCATGGCACACCTGGGGCTGTGACCCCATGGCACTCCTGGCTGTGACCCCATGGCACACCTGGGGCTGTGACCCCATGGCACTCCTGGCTGTGACCCCATGGCACACCTGGGGCTGTGACCCCATGGCACTCCTGGCTGTGACCCCATGGCACACCTGGGGCTGTGACCCCATGGCACTCCTGGCTGTGACCCCATGGCACACCTGGGGCTGTGACCCCATGGCACTCCTGGCTGTGACCCCATGGCACACCTGGGGCTGTGACCCCATGGCACTCCTGGCTGTGACCCCATGGCACACCTGGGGCTGTGACCCCATGGCACTCCTGGCTGTGACCCCATGGCACACCTGGGGCTGTGACCCCATGGCACTCCTGGCTGTGACCCCATGGCACACCTGGGGCTGTGACCCCATGGCACTCCTGGCTGTGACCCCATGGCACACCTGGGGCTGTGACCCCATGGCACTCCTGGCTGTGACCCCATGGCACACCTGGGGCTGTGACCCCATGGCACTCCTGGCTGTGACCCCATGGCACACCTGGGGCTGTGACCCCGTGGCACTCGTGGGTTTGTGGCGCCATGGCACACCTGGGGCTGTGACCCCGTGGCAGTCGTGGGACTGTGACCCCATGGCACTCGTGGGGCTGTGGCCCCATGGCACTCCTGGCTGTGGCCCCATGGCACTTGTGGGGCTGTGGCCCCATGGCACACCGACACACCACCCTCACGTGTCCTTCTTGCCCAGAGAGCAGGGTGTTACTCTGGGCTTGAGCTCTGCTGCTCCCGCTGCTCTGCGCTGCTGGGATCCTGGAGGAGGCTGCAAAGGCCTTTTTGCTCTCCATGCCCCCCCTGTATTCCCCACTGGGGCTGAGGAGGGAGCAGCCCCAGCCCTGACAATGCTGTCAGGCTGTTGTTGGTAGCTGTGCCCATGCCCAGTGCTGCCTGCAGACAGGACATGTCACTTTTTGGTCTCCAGCTGGGTGTGGATGAACCCCTGTGTATCCTGAGGGAATTCCCACCAGCTCCCAGCTCGGCAGCTGCAACAGAGGGTGGGCAAAACAAACCCATGCCTTGGGTTCTGGGCTCTGGGCTCTGGCTCCTTTCTCCATGCTGGACCCCAGGTAGGCACTGGTGGAGCTGGGCACAGGCACATCCCTGGTGCTTGCAGGGCAGGCCAGGGCTCAGCCAGGCTCTGCTTCACCCCACCATGGCCCCCAGACATGATGTGACTGCCCACTCAGGCCTGGAAAAGCACCAAGGGCTGGGGCAGCCTGGGAGGGAACGCTCCTGCCTGTGGGGTGTTGAAGCCCACAGCCCTGTGGGCCCTCCCAGTTGTGCGGGGAGCAGGCTGGAGGCTGCATGGCCAGCTCAGGCCAGCTCTGCTGGTGGCCCTGGGCAGCCACTTGGCCGCTGGGGGCTGCAGAGCTGTCTCCACACTCCCACACCAAGCTCGTGGCAGCTGCCTGGCTGTCCTTGTGGCCAGCCTGGAGCTGCTGCCCACTCTGCTGGGGTGGAGCAATGCTGGAGTGTGAGCAATGATCCAAAGCAAACCAGGACTTGGCTCTTCTGCCTGTAGTGAGTCTCTGGCCTGATCTTGCTCTACCCTCTGCAAAGTCTTTTTTCCACCAGGATACCCCTCAGGAGGGAATGCAGGAATGGTTTGCACCATTTTAAGCTCAGTTCAGTGTTAGGGCCAGGCTTAATGCAAAACTTGAGGATGTTTCACCCACCATGCCACCAGCTGATCTTCTGAATCAAAATGTTTGTCCCACTGCTAACCTTCTTCATAGTGGAGATTGTCACCTGTTGACCCCAGTGGGACCTTGCTGTAAGATCTTGCTTTAAGGTACACTGCCAGGACACAGGGGACTGGCTTTAAGATGAAGCAGCAGCGATTTAGACCAGATGTTGGAGTGAATTCTTGGTTGTGAGGGTGGGCAGGCCCTGGCACAGGGTGCCCAGAGCAGCTGTGGCTGCCCCTGGATCTCTGGCAGTGCCCAAGGCCAGGTTGGATGGGGCTTGGAGCAGCCGGGGACAGTGGGAGGTGTCCCTGCCCATGGTAGGGGGGGGGATGGGATGAGCTTTAAGGTCCCTTCCAACCCAAACCATTCTGGGATTCTCTGATCTCCTGAGGGCCCACCAGAACAGAGAGGTGGGGATGGAGAGGGCACATTCACCTGGGCAGTGCAGGGCAGTTGTTTTCTTGTGGGCAGAGCCAGACAGGGCACACCCTGCCCCCCCAGGGTGGGCAGCATCACCGTGAGGGACCAGCTCAGGGACAGCAACGCACCCCAAGGAGGATCTGCTTGTGGGCACATTGTGCTCTGGGGTCGAGGCAGAGGTTGCCTCAGGAGCCCAGTGGATGAGGAGGTGCCCATGGCCTCCAAAGCCCCCAGGAGCCCCATGGAGTCACCTTTGAACATGGCTGCTCCTTGCTTCCTTTGGGCCTGGCTGTCCACACCAGTGATGGGTTTTCCAGCATCTCCTCCTCCTGGCAGCTCAGCCTGGATCCTGCTGTGGGCTGCCCTTACCCTGCTGCTTACCTGGATCATCCATCTTTGCTCCCAGGCCTCGGCAGGCTACGCAGGGACTTTTCCCCAGCAGCCTGTGGAAGACTATGCCAAGGTTTCTCTTGGCATCAGGGCATTTCAGATAAGAACTCTAATTGCTGCTCAGCTCTGTAAACCTCAGCTCTCTGCTCCTGAGCCTGAGCCTGCCTGCCTGGGGCTGGGAATGCCATAGAGGAGTAGAACACCTGCATGTCCTGGCTGCTGCAGGGCTGCTCCTGAGCACTGCACTCCGGTATCTTTACATCAGCACAGTCCCAGCCTGCCAGCAGCGAGGCTGGCTGCCTTTGGAAGCAGTCTGTGCCCTGGGATCTGGCAGTGCAGCTGCCTAGAGTCACTGGACGCTGCACTGAGTGGGTCCTTCACCTCTGGAGTGGCAGAGCTAATGCACCCCAGCACCAGCCACAGAGGAGCTTTGTGCTGTGCACAAAGATCTTCATCTGGTAGGAAAAGCATCCCCTGCCATGGCAGAGATCATTACGCCAAGATCCAGCAGTCTCTGAGGTGTCTTTGGAGCCAACTCACGCTGACCCACGCCATCTGCATGGCTGGGGGCAGGGATGCAGCGGGATCTGCACGGATTGTGCTCAGTGGGTCCTGCCATTGTAGGAGATCCGGCCTTCAGCCCTACCCTGCTCAGCTCTGGAGCCTCTGGCTCCATCCCCAAACCGTTGCCTGATTCCCAGGGTAACCCTGCCCTTGTCTCTGTGGACCTGTGTGGTAGCTCCAGGCCTGATCCTGCCCCTGACAGTGGCTGGGTGTCCCAGCACGGCCTCAGAGATGCCCCATCCCACCAACTCACTCATAACCTGGACTCCTGCTTGGACCTGGCCATGACCTGCAGGTCTTCCTTGCTTCTCACAGGGGAGTGATGGTCCTGCCATGAGGTCCCCCCAGCTCCTGGCCCTTGCTGCACCCCAACACTTCCCACTGGGGCTTGGGAGCAAGCTGGAAGTGTTTCCTGGGGCTGGCAGCAGCCTCGCCAGCATCTGCTTTGACAGGAAAGCTGTGAAACCACAGAGCTTTGCAGGGTTCAACTTGAAAACACTTCCAGAATCTCCAGTGCAGTGGGAGAGGAGGTTCTCATGCTGGCCTGTGGCAAGGTCTGCTCGCCTGGGAAAGATGTCACAGGTTTGTTCTGGTCTGATCCCCACCCACAGCTGTGCTGGACACCGAGCCTGGACACAGCTGACCAGAGAGCAGCACTGAGGGGCAGCTGGAGCCGGGTGTTTTCCACACCAGACACGGTCCCACCTGCTCGAGGTGCAAGAGAGAGCCAGGCCACCCATGGAGACACACGGGCACCCAAAGGCTGCGTGGATGGCTCTGTGACACCTGCTGCCTACTGCATCCAGCTGGCCTCCTCAGACAGCTCCTGCTCTTGCCTCTCGCCTTGGAAGGGAGCAGGAATTCTGCTGGAGAGGCATGGACTGATCCTGCTGGATACAGATCTGAAGTATTCTGGCTGCTCAAGGCATTGCAGCTGACAGAACATCCCAGGGAGCACAGCCAATGGACAGGGGTTGGGATCTGCAGATCCCACCTGAGTTCTCAGGGCCGCTCCCCTTCAGCCAAGAGCTTGGGAGCACAAAGCAAAGAGCTGGGAGTCCAAAGGAAAGCAAACACTGCTGAACTCATCGTGGTTTTCTGGGAGGGAGCCTGTCCTTGTTGGGGAGCACAGGGCCCTGCACTGTTGCCCTGCAGAAGGCACTGCTGTTGCAGGACAGAGCTCTCTCTTGGGTGTCTGGGGTGTGTAGAGAGGAAGACTTTGTTCCCCACTGTGATGAAGGACCAGACCCTCCTGCTCCCTTCCTCCTGCCTGGGCTACAGGGAACTGCTCTGTCCTCCATGGCCACTCAGCACGCTCGGAGCAGCAAGTCCTGAGTGTGCACACCCAGGGCAGGCTGGTATCTGCTCTGCTTTAAAAATAACCCTGTGGAGCTCTGTTCCCACAGACTCCTTGGGAGAGGAATTTGCTACTAATGTGCCTGTGAAATGAGCTGAGTGGCATTTTTACTCCCCATCATTTATATGAATGTGGCAGTGACAAGCAGGAAGGTTTGGTTCCCTTGGGAGCCGATCTCTGCGATGGCACAAGTGCTGATCAAGGAATGGGAAGAGATCAGTCCCTGGAGTTCTGCCTCTGCAGGAAGAAATCAATGAATTTGTGCCTCTGATGTGACAACAGAAACCCCAAACCCCCAGAGACCCCGCTGTGCTCTGCCACATGCACTATGGTGGGGCTGCACTCGCACATTTGTGCAGGTCACAGGTCTGGTCAGAGGGTGTCATTATCTGTGTGTTGGTTTTTCATTAGAAACCTGGATTTTTACCTCTTTTTTTTTCCTTTGCTTTTTTTCTCTCTTCAATAACTGAGAAAGACCCAGAAGATTTTTTTTTGCTTGTTTTGCTTCTAGGTTTAAAGAATGAAAAGTCTTAATTTTTAAAAGTCTCTTTATTCCTAAAAAACTAGGTTCTTTGGGTCTTCAGGAAAGATCCAAAGGATCAGGTTTTCCTCCTATTCAGTGTCTCATTCCAGCTGGGATGCTGCATCTGTTAGTTCTTAGGAATCTTTGTAAGTGCTCTGTTGCTCAGGATTAAGCCAGCAGTGGAGAGGGAGGTGGTTAAAAGACATCTCACCTGTGGGGAGGTTCAGCAGGTGGGGTGTCTTCAGCCAGGCAGTGACTCTTACACTCTTGTGTGTTTCCTGCTGCAGGACTTTCACCAAAGACCTGGAAAAGGGTGGATTCTGGTTTCCAAAGGCATAGGAGAAAGGTTTCTCCCTTCAGCTGCTCCTTTGCTGCAGGACACAGTGACCCTGTGGTCCCAGAGCACTCCTGGTGTGCTCTGACCTGGCGTGGGGCTGGGCCCTCGGGGTCACTGCTGTCCCCAGCCAGTCGAGCAAGGTGTGCACCGGCTCTTGGTTTGTTAGGTGTCCTCAGGACCAGAAAGCTTTACCTGAGGAGAGGTGGTGTTTTAAACCACCTGTGCTGATCCAAAGATTTCTGGGAGCAGCAGCTAGGGGTGTCCCCTTTGGTCAGAGCAGGAGAGATGCCAGAATCCACCTGAAGGTTTCTCTGTCCATGCTGGGATGTGCTCTCTGGGTGTCTCATCGTGCTCCTTGTCTGTGAGGGAGGGAGAGTCACACCACTCCCATCTGTGTTCTGTCCAGCGCTGACTGCAGGGGTCTCTTCTGTGTTTGTGGGCTTTTCTGACATTTTCATGCTGGGTTTTGTGGCCTTTAGCTGCTCTGTTGGAGGAAGCTCCTGTGGGCTCTTCTCAACACAGCCCAAGCACTTTCTGCCTCTTTCTGCCCGGCCATGGGCTGGGCATTACCCAACACCTTCATCCCATAGGAAATGTCTCCCCCTCAGCCCCTGGGGGCTTGCTCACCCTTATTCCTTTCTTGGGTGCCTGTCTCTGCAAACAGGCTCTGCTTCACCCAGCTGCCTCACCAGTGGGATAGGCAGAGAGCAGTTTTTTGGGAATGCCAGCATGAGCTACAGGTTCTGTGCTTGAGTCACCTTGTCTTGGTTTGAAAGAC
>VXAC01001271.1:50000-52292 GCA_013399225.1 Rhipidura dahli | reverse complement strand
CCCCTTCCCCTTCTTCCCTAAATTTGTGTGGAATTTGACCATAAGTGAAATTTTTCAGTTCACTCTGTGAGTGGAAATCTTCTTTATATAACCACAAAAACACTCAACACAATCTACGAAATAAACACTTATGAAGGAACTAATTCTGAAGACCATTTGTTACACAGTCAATGAAAATTAAGGTCAAAGTAAACACTGTCAAAGCTATAGTGAGAGTCCATATTGGATCTCAATTTCATTAAAAACCTTTCACTCACAATACTTTTCTTAGAAAACCAAGCACATATCTTGTTCGAGAGCAAAGATTCACACCACTTTGTCTCCAGAGGAGGATGAGAGGATCTGAAACATACTGGCTACATCTCTAGCTTGGGATTCAGCTGCGGGCTTAACCACCCTCTGCACTAATTTTGTATGATAGAAAAAGCTACCAGAGAGCTCCAATAAAAATCCATATACATTGCTGACTTTTAGGCAGTGAGTGCTGTCAGGAAGCTAAGATAAAACTGTGAAGTCTTGAGAGTATGGGTAACACAAATGTACGACAAAGCCTCATTTCTGATCTCAGACCACTGGGTCAGTGGCTGTGTTATTGAACATCTCCATCTGAAGTGATAGGTGGTCAGCTTGATTCAACACCCCTTATTTTGTGAGGCTTGCAGTAAAATGCTGCCACATTCACTCTTGGCTGGGAAGTCCATATTGCCACATGAACTTATGGGCATTGTAGCTAGCCGGGGAACATTATGGCCTGGATTTAAAACCAGAGTGATCAGAATGAGTGCCTTATTCTGCTAATGGAAATGTGTAAGCTAATATTTTTTTTAATACTACAGTGTAGCAAAGAGACATACAGTGAAAAATATTTACATTCAAGCTAGATACAAACTGGAAGGGAAAATCCATAATTTTTCTGGGAGTCTTGGGAATATATAGATTGGGAAAGTAAAATTCCGCTTTCTGTAAAATTTCCTTTTCTTTCATTATTATTATGATGAAGAACTTTACTGGGCAAGTAACTAAGCACCAGCAGAGATTGCCTGGAGAGGTTGTAGAGTCTCCCTCACTGATGATATTCAAGAACCATCTCAGCAAAATCCTGTGCCATGTGCTCCAGGATGACCCTGCCTGAGCAGAGAGGCTGGACCACATGACCCACTGTGGTCCCTTCCAACTTGACCGGCTCTGTGATTCCGTGATTCTGACATGGCAAATATAAATCATTTCTTCATAGCTTTGGGATTTTCTACATATAATCCCAAATAATCTAATATTTACTCCAATGCAAAAACAATCTTCTATTATAGAGTTAGGGCAAGACCTGCATTTAACCAAGTCGCAAATTTTTCTTTTTATTACTCTCTGAGTCAAGGCTGAAAGTATTTAACAGCTGTGATCATTACAGATCAGTCTCCAAGGCCATTAAAAGAACACTGGCATCAATATAAGAACAAACTGAAACAGGGAGCTTCTTCTTTAATTTGGAAACATGCAGTTTTTCAGAATTGAATCACCAAGTCACTCTCAGATGGTCCTGCATGCACGTGTGTATGCCAGGGAAAGGCAGAGAGGCAGAGGAGACCCTGAGGTGGAAAGCTAATAAATGAAAAGGTCTTACATGATCTAAGATACCAGGCCCATTTACAAAGCCTGGTGAGCTGACTTCATTATTGGCTGCCCCAGGTTATCTGGGTAGACAGTGACAGATCATTTTGTAGGGCCTGAAGGGAGCCAGATCAGTCTGCTTAGAAAAACAAATAAATCCAGGACTGAGACTGAGTTTAAAAAAGATTTACAAGGCTCACTGGTGCATGTGACCCTCTCAGAGATGATTTTGGCCGCTGGCCCTGTATGGTTACCCTGTTTCACAATTCCTGCAATCTGGAAGTGAGTGAATTATTTTCTTCTGATTGCAGGAAGTTTTGTTTTGTTGGTTTTTTTTTAAGTAACATCTGCACAGTAAACGGACAACAAACTGCATATAAAAAGAAGAGAAAGGAAGGATCTTCTACAAAAAGATCACATAAAAGAAAGCATAAATCTTTTGATGTCTGACCTTTTAGTTATAGATTTCCAGGGACAGATTGAATAAACAAAACTCATCAAATTGTTGAAAGAGTTATGTCTTCCATTCTTTGTAAAAACAAAAGGCAACTGCTCTTCTAAGTAAGATAGATAACACACAGAACCATTATTTTTTAAAAAGCAGACACATATTGTGGTAGAAATGAGAATGTGTCTTTTCTTTATTAGCAGAGCTTTTTAACTAATCTTAAGCAATAATGTTCAGAT
>VXAC01001271.1:0-45000 GCA_013399225.1 Rhipidura dahli | reverse complement strand
GTGAAGATGCAACCAGAGGCTCCCAGTTGGGCAGAGCAAGGGAGTCTTAGATTAAGCCTTAGTTTGGTCAATTCGTTTGAGAATTGATTTGGGGAATGAAAGGAACAAGGAGAGAAGGAGAGGGAGGGGAAGCCGTAGGCAGAAGCAGCTGGAGCTTTTGAAAGAAAATTGTGGAAGACAGATCTTGTATGATGAAATAATGTTGTAATGTGACATAATGTATGCAGTGTTGGACACTGCTTCTTCTTGTCTGAAATATGGTGGATACGTGGGAAGAAACCTGGCCCAACCAAAAAAGTGAATTACAAAAAACAGCAGTGCATCTCAGTAGCTGGAGTAGAAGTACATAGGAGAAGATGGGGAAAAGGCCCTCTTCAGGCAGAGGCAGGAGGAGGCGCCATTTTATATTTGCTATTACAAATAACTGAGTATAGTCAATTACAGCTTTTCTGTTGATGTCTGCCAAGGTGAATTCTCCAATGAGGTTGTTAATTTTGCTTTGTAAGTGCAACTAGTAATTGACTTGAATGATGGGCAAAGATAATTACTGTTCTTACTCCTCTCCCCACCTCCTCTGAGACACCCATCTATTCAGCTGTGGTGTAGCCTTACAAACAGTTGAAGCAGCAATTATCATTCTTGAGTGATCAGGAATATTCTGAAGAACATCAGAAAATTTTTATTGATATCATAGAAATATTCTTCGTGACAGATCCAGCAGGAAAATGGATGCCCCTTCACTTCTCCATGTCTCTTGTGCTCTGATGTGCTTCTGTTGCCCTTCAGTGTGGCAGCTGCTCAGATAAGTGTACATGTGACTGTTGCTTTACCTCATCAGAGGGAGAATCCTGTGTCAGAGAATGGCCACAAGCCACTGGAAATATGGGATTGGAAGACACCCCTTGTTAATGATTAAAAAGTAACACCAGTTTTTGCTTCTGAAAATTATCAAGAGGAAAATTAGTCACCATATGACAAATGCATTGTCACTAGAGAGAAATGTGGTGAGCTCTGTAGTAAAATCTTGGCTACGTCTACTTTCCAGAGATGTAATCATTCCTTAACTTTTGTGTAAGCCAACCTTGCTACTTCAGTCGTTAAATATACATAAAATTGCTACTAATGTTCTTCTTCTTTCTTGTTTGAATCTGTTGTTTTAACTACTTGATCTCTTGATGTCATCGGTCATGGAGGGAAAAAAAATTGATTCTCAATGCTGATTTTAGTTATAAATTAGAAACTACCTTTTCCCTCAGTTATCAAATTTTAACATTCACCTATGCTCTAATCTAATCTTTGACAAAGAAAGGGAGCCTGAGATTGCATATGGTGCTGCTTTTCTCTGTCCACAGGAGAACTTACTGTTATTAGAAATGATTCTACACAGAAATGTTTAGTCATGTGATGTTGTTAACCTGCTTACACATGGCTAATTCTTTAAAATCATTTTTCTAGTGTTAAATTTTCCTTCTACATTTAAAATATATGTATAATCTTACTGTGTTCCACCTCTTTCTTCATCTTGCCACAGGGTGTACTAGAATCACATGGTTTAGGCGCAATTAGAGGGTGACTCAGGGAGGACGAACAGCAATCAGATTCACAAATTTATAGAGACTCCTTTTTTTAATATAGGTATAGAAGTAGATAAATAATCCTCACAATCAGTAGTTTTTTTCATTAGTTTGTACATTTAGAGGCAGGCATAAGCATAATTCTGCTCCTGATACATCTCTAGTTATTACTAGGTTTGCAATTCAATTACCCGAAGAGCCTCAAGTACCATTGATTATTCATGGGATTCTTGGGTTGGGCTGGCTACAAAACTACTCATTAATCCCTTGAGTGCCCCTGGGCAGTCAGTATGCATCTCGCATAGCAAATCTGCTGCAGCTGTAGAATATAACAGGTTTTGGATAGTGAAGTGGTTGGAGTGAGGACAGGGCTCTAGCCAGGTCACAGCCACCAATGGCTGGTACTCTCCAGCGTAGCAGTAGTGTTCAAAACCAGGTAGCTGTGTGCCTTCTGGAAACAAAGTTCCTGAATGGCTATGTGAGCCGAAACCAGGTGGTGCAGTAGATAGCCACACAACTCTGTGTGACTTATTAAGGAAATGGAGGAAAAATCCCTGTCTCTTATGGCTTGTATTTGCTGCATTGAAGAAATTGTTCAATCAAATATATATCTGTAAGAGAAGAGCTGTCAGTTTGCCACAGTGACAGCATTTGAGCTGCTTGAGGTGCTTATCCTTGTTCAGCCTTCTTGGAGATCAGCACAACAACTGTTTCCTTGGCAGGTGGACCATGAAATGTTAGGAAGTACCAAGACAGTGCCTGGACAGCAGGACACACTATTTCTTACTAGCTAGAGTTTTAGGTTCATTTTTTGGAGTCATTGAGTAACAGCAAGGATAAAACACGAAGCATGATTTTCTTGTGACGCTGAAGTGCCTAGACTGACAAAGTCCATAATCTTCAAATTCATAGTTCACACATGTTAATTTCATGTATTTTATTGCCATAATTAACTATGCTTTTGAGGGGATATCATGTTAATTCATCAACAGTTTGAAGGAAGTTCCCTTTTTAATCTGTTCTTATGTCACCTAGCACTCATAAGCTTATGTGTGTCAGACCAGTACAAAGTCTGTGACTGCAGTGAATTCATGTCCAAATCAGATTAACCACAACAGTCAGTGAAAAGTCTTCACTGATAATTTACTGCTTTCAAATACAATCACACTGCAGGTGGTTAACATGAAAAAAAATCACTGTTTCTTGGTCTTCCATTCTGATTCTGTTCCATCAGACAGAATCAGAAGATTCTTTTATGGATTCAACACACTTTACATATTCTGCATATACTGCATTTCCCTGTGTGAGAAGCTAAGTTTTCCATTATTTATTATGTAAATGACAAAGACCTTGCAGACCAGGCTGTGCAGTCCACATAATCCAGTTTTCTACAGAAAAATGCTGAAGCCATATCAGTAATCCAGTACTTCAGTACTGAATTAAGTTGGCAGAAATGTCTAGAGAAGCTTGCACAACTCTAATTTTATGATGTTTGGCTCAAGGCAATGTTTTCTGTGTGTTGCTTCTGAGTGGTTGCATTTACCCGAATCTCTTTCCCAAGTAAGGCAGACATAAAACCAAAATGAAAATGGATGGACTCCAGATGTTTCACTGGGCCTATCCTTTTTGCAGGTGTGTTTTTGTGTGTGCAAATACATTTTTGTCCATCTACATACATCAGTGTATTTCCATACTATATGTACCTAAATATATAACAGGAAGAAAAGAAAGAAAGAGGGAGGAGGATACGAAGTTGTAGCACAACAGAACTTTTCTAATTGATACCTTATTGTCATATGTCAATGCCTGGATCTTTCTCCAGGTGAGATACTATTGGGGTTTAAGTCCAGCTGGAGATGAAACACCATGAAACTGCTTGCTCAACCCTCCCTCTCTCCCCTAAACCCCAGTGGAATAGAAAGAATAAAAATAACACTTGTAGGTTGAGATACAAACAATTTAATTTTAATTTAATAATTAAAAACAAAGTAAAATACAATAACAGTGAAGAATAATACTAATGATAATAAAAAGGGAAAGGAAAAGAGCCCTGGAAAGGTGATGCACAATACACTTGCTTAGCACTCGCTGACTGATGTCAGGCCCCACTTCCCAAACTCAGATCAGGCCCGTCTTCAAGTAACTCCCCCCAGTCACTGACCATGACATTCTATGGTTTGGAATACACCTTTGGTCAGTTCAGGTCAGCTGTCATGGCTATGCTCTCTCCCAATTTTTTTTGCATCCTTCCTCACTGGCAGAGCTTGAGACAAGGAAAAAAAAAAGCATTTCCTTGACTCAGGATAAACACAACTTAGCAAAAACCAAAACACCAATGTGCTGGGAACATTACTCTTGTTCTGAATCCAAAACAGAGCATTGTAACAGTGACTGAAGAGGAATTAAGTCTATCCCAGCCAAAACCAGGACAGATGCTAATATTGGTACTAAAATATGCTTAATATATTGATCATATGGAATCAGTGTTGCATCCAGTTATAAAGTCAAGCTGTTAGTTAATGTCTTTGAGATCTAGATGTAGATCATTATGAAGTTCACAGGATAAGAAACATTTTTTTTTGGTGGCTTTGTATCTTAAATGAAATATGTGACAATTTCTCCCTACTTCATGTGGTCCTTGCTGCACATACTGTCAAAAGATCTCGAGAATCTTTTCTGGTAAACTTGAAACCAGAACACTGAGAGAAAGACAACTCAGAGGAATAAACCTCTTTCTTTCTTGCTGGTTTTTACTACAGAGATTACCCCAAGATTTGGAAAAAGTAATTCCTGAACTGGGAAGATTGACCCATTGCTTTCATGAAGGCACAATAGCATTTTGACATCAAGTCACCTAGTGACTTGTCAGAAAAACTCAACCTCGTAACATATGGAGAGAAAATTATATACATTTCATGGTGAAGAAAGACTAGAGAGCTGCATCGGGTGCAGAAAGTACTAAGGATAGTATATTTCTTGTCAGGATGCAAAGGTTCATTTCAAGTTCAGCAGTGTTCTTATGAGTACTTGGGTACTCGAGAAATGCCTTACAAACAGCCTTGAAAATAGTTCTGCACTATAATAAGGCAGGAAAAAAAAAAACCCAACAAAACAAATGAGCCATGTCTTTGCAATTAGGGTGGAAATCTGTTTACTAAGACCTCTGTTCTTATTTATCCACTTGCTAATGTCCAGTGGACCTACTTAGGTGTTTAATATTACGCCTGTATTTAACTGCCTTGCCTGAGCAGAGCCAAAATGTTGAGTGCTTGAAGAACAGAGATGAAGGGTACCTGTGACCTTTAAATGACCTTGCAATTAAAGCAACAATTGTATCTCCTGTAAGAGTGAAATCCAGATATTCACACAAAAAGAAAAATGCATATGCACAGTAAAAAATATAAAAACTCTCTAGATATTAATGGGATTATGATAAATATAGTTAGTGTAATTCAAGCTTTGATTTCTACTAATAATGATTATATTAAGTAAGACCAAGATCTATCAACTATGTAAATACAACTGGAAGACCAAATAGGTCTAGTCCATAAGAAGTTATATTGGTAATATAATTTCTTATTTACAGCTATTCATTAACAAATTATGACTTTGTACAGAAGTTATAAGGAACGTTCGTAGCTGTTGGAAAGTTGTGAAACAGCAGGTAAGTGCTGCTAAGCCTGTCTTACAAATGCCTTTGTTAGGAAATCTTCAAAATCCCAAGCAGAAATAGCCTCTTACAATCCAATACAGAGGGGATTTATAATTTATGATGTGATTAAAGGCAAGTTGAAGTACATTTAGAGATAAAAGAGACTTTGCTTCATCATGATTAACTTAGTATTGGACCTTCTTAGCTCCTGTACCCCACAGATATGACTTTAATAGTGTACATCTGGCTGAACACCACATTGCTGATATGGGCCAAAAACCAGTGGATATGTGTTAGAGATTTCTAAACACTAACTGAGGATTTGAAAGCATGTCACAAGAGAAATAATCTTCAATGTTGACATTAGTGTTGTCAGAAACATCAGGACCTAGCAGGTCAGTTAATCAGACAAAATGGCTTCAATTCCTTCATGTTCTGAGCATTTTATTTCTATTCTAAGTTCTATTTAGTCTTGAGGACCCGGTTCAGAGGAATTTGAACCTCTGAGCAGCAGGCTCACTGGACTGGGTAATTCAATTTTCTACCCTGATTTTTACCTGTCAATTACCAGTATGTAAAATGAGTTACATAAAGTAATATGAGCTACAAAGGAGTTAATGCTTTGAAATTTGTTTTTGGCTAGAAATTTGGTTTTGGAAGTATTAACCATCTTCTGGAGTAGCTTTTTGTTCAGGTTTTTTCGGTGGCTTTCTTTGTTTCTTTGTTTTTAATTTAGAAGAGCTGACTTTCAGTAACTGTTGGACTTTGCTCTCTTACAAGGAATTTAAATTTTAAAATCTCAGACAAGCTGTGGCCAAGTGCACTGTTTTATGTGATATTTCTGCATCTGAATGTGAAAAATCCAGTAGTGTGTTGAAAATAATCTGTATGATTAAATACTAAAAAAAGCCTGGTAGATTTAGCTGAGTATATGACACATACTATGAATAGTAATTTTAAAGGGAGTTTAGGGGGACAGAAGTGTGTCTTTCAGCTGGTGTGATTAATGGGGAGGATGGCTCTGCTCCTGAAAAGCTTGTTTTATGTTTTAGCTCTGCTCTTCCATCTTGATGATTTTTTTTCCTTGGGGTAGCTTCAAAATAATTTTAAGTGAGTTCACTGGTCTCGCTGTCAAGTCACTGCTGTAGGCTAGACTGGGAATAAAATAGCTTTGCTTCATTCTTCCATGTTACCCCTTTTCAAATGCTTGGAAAAGCAGCTCCTGCTTCCTGTTAAAACAGCTCATCACAGCACTGTGCAGCTAGTGCTTGTTTAATAATGTTTAGCAGATCTGTGAATGTGTAAGAAAGTAATGCGTATGGCATTATGTCTTTCAGCCTCTGTGCCGATTGCTGTCTTCTTTGAGAGTCTTCCTTGAGAAGGGTTCCACTTTTTAATTCCATGGTTTGCATCCAACCCTTGAAAGAGATAAAACACTGACATCATATGTTTGGGAGTGAAAATGTGAATGCTGGGCAATCTCTTCCTGTCTTCTTATCTGGAAGCACACATCTCAAAAGGCAAAATCCCTCATCACTCACTCCAGCAAAATTACATTGTCACTAGAAACAGATGTGAGGACAGCTAAAGCAAGGAAACTTTGATTTTTCCTGTGTGTTACTGTCTACCAAAATGTGTTTGACAGAACTGTTCTTTGACTATATATAAAAGAATAAAGAAAACTAATAGTGCTCAGGGCTAATTTTTCAAACATCATTCACACAATCTAAACAGTACAATTGCAGTCCCTTCCTTGGTGTGTTGTATTATGCAACATTGTCTACGGTTTACACCAAGGTCAGTGGCTTTGCTTGAACTGCAGTGTCAGTCACTTTGTCTGGAAATACTGATATTTTATCCTTCCTTTTTTCACTTTTTTCCTTTTTTTTTTTTTTAAATCTATCAAATAATTAGAAAATTAAAAGAAAATATTTTGAATAGCTGCAATTCTGGAAAACCAACATAGAGTAGCTGCCAAATAGCTGCAGCAACCAAGGGAAGTTTCCTTCAGGGTGATTTAAGGGGCAAGAGATACTGAGTTGTGTTAAAGCTGATCTAGGAATGGATTTGTATGACTCACAGTGTCTCTCTGGAGTTTCCTCTCCCAGACTACTTCCAGGAGCAAGGGTAAATACGTGCTGCATGGGGAATTGTGAGATCCCAGGGCAACTCCTGAGACCTTGTGGGCAAACCTTTCTGTCTCACCAAAGGATTACTGTTTTAAATCCAGGGTTAATTTGTGCAGGAGAGGTTGTTGAATAACTAGCAAATTGTAGGCCACATAAAGTCCTGTGGCTTGACATTTGGGTATGTAAATATAGAAACTGGTTGTTTTATTTCAATATAAATAGCAGAGCCATCTGGCATTATCATGCAGATTTGATTGGTGTGGTGTGAGAGATAAGGTCATCCCTGACTGTGTGGGTTCAGACACGCAGACAGAAAAACGCTGAGTGCTAGAAGTGTAGCGAAGCACTGCTGTGATTATCCCTGGAACTTGTCATTGCCTGAAATTGTTCTGGGGTATGCTGAGGACACGTATGGAGGTTACACGGGCAAAATAGATTTCATATGCAGCACTGTCCACCTGCTAAAAGCACCTCTTCAAGAGGAAAAATGTTTTATATTCTGTACCTGAGCCTAAACCTAAGGACCAGACAGTAACAGAACTGAATTCAAGAGGATTTTTATCCTGATACCTGGAAGTCCATCTCCTTGAAAGGGGCTGACCAGCACAGCAGACTGCTGCTCCCATTCATGCTGCTCTCCAGGGATGGGAGAGGAAACCTGTCTGTCCCCAGGGATATTGGGCCACCTGATGCACTTTTGAGCCAGCTCGTTTTGACACAAGATTCAGTGGAGCACAGAAGATTAACTTTCTGAAAATGAAAGGGACAGATAGAAGAAGAGGAACTGCTTATCAAATATGCACATTTCAGATGGAACTTCACACTCTGTGAAAAGATTTTTAGATTGCTGTAAGCTGTCTGGAGTGCTCCTGACAATGTGTTATCAGGTCATGTTTGCATGACAGTGGCAGGCCATGCAGGAAACATTAAGCCACGTGACTTCTGAGATGGAATCAATCAAGTGAACAGAACAGATACTGAAAACTAGTTTCACCTTCATAAGCTCTGGTTATCTGTGCATCAGACATGAGGTCTGTCAGCCCCATTTCAGTCTGACCAAGTTCAGTGCTGCATTGAGAATTTTAATGAACTGATATTGTATTATGTATGAAAGATGACACCGAGATGATTTCATGAAAACTAAGTCCCCATGAAATATGAACTATTACTGGAGGCTTCACCCCTCACTTAGCTCACATAAAATGCCCATTTAAAAGGTCTTTGTCTTGTTAAGCTTTACAAGTTTGTGTAAGGCTTTCCATTATCCTTAAGCAATGTTAGAACTGTAAATGAGGGGATGACACCAACAGTTCAGAGTTTTTATGACACCAAGGTAACAAGACCATGCTAAACACAGAGAATTAATATTCCCAGGGCTCTTCTTACTGTCATACAATTATTAGCTCATAGATACTGAGTATATTCCAGAAACATGAGCAGACCTCAAGGAGAGTCGACTGTCCCTGCTGTGAACAGTGAAATCATTTTCACAGAATCACAGAAAGGGTAAGGTTGGCGGGAACACTGGAGGTCATCTAGTCCATCAAAGAGGGTCTCCTAGAGCATGTCACTCAAGGTTGTGTCCAGACGGCTTTTGAGTATCTCTGTAGCATTCCTGACTGAAGAATAAATGAAAACAGACATATTATACTAGTACCATTCAGTCAAAGTTTTACACTCAGTTTTGCTTAAAAGCTGAGAAAAGAGTCAGAAATCAAATTAGAGGATTGTTAACTCATTAGTTCTTTCTGTGCACTCTGCTAGCAAGTTTAAATTGCATACTGCTAAATTTTTTTAAAGGCTGGTATTCCAAAGATGCAACAAGCATAGGGGACAGCACCCCAGAATAACTCTGGATGTACTCTTCAAGGTTTTGAGTGGGTGGTTTTTAAGGTCTTAGATAAACACTTAACAAAATTTTATTTAGTGAAACAATTTTTCTGACCATACTGGTGTTTCAATTGTTGTTTCAAATGTGTATGTGTTCTTGAGCTTATTTTCGTACAGATTGCTATAATGGTTTTTTTTGCTGTAGCAGTCATTAAGTAGAAGATTGTATGATTCAAGGATCTCTGTGGTTTAGGATACTGAACTGAATTTCAGTGCCCATCTTATTTGACAGATGTCTTCCCTGTTAAAAAGAAATGTCAGCCTCCTCTGAATGTGATGGACAACTGAACAATTACTCCTACATTCGACTCTCCCAGATAAGTGCAAAGGTTTACAAGCTCCTTCACTATCTTATGCTGTTTGTTGAAAATAAGGACCTAAAAAAGAGGAAAGAGGTAATTTAAAGTACTCGAGTGATTTGAACATATAAAGAGGAGCAGACACTTTAAAATACCTTTGTGTACTCTTTAATACCTGTTTATGAAAATCTGGGTTTCATTTTGAAGTCTATTTTTCCTAATTCACTTTAAGTTTGAATTATCTTTTTGTTTAAATATTTTTTTCTGGTTTTGTGGGGGTTTTTTTTTTTTTTTTTTTTTTTTTTTTTTGGGGCGGGGTGGTTTGCAGTTATTACATTGTGCAGAAACACTGGGAGAAAATAACTGTATAAATCTTCTTTAAATACATGTTCCTTCACGTTCTGCCACATGCCAGGCATTTAATTTTATCATCATAGCTAGCTTGTCAATTTTTGGTAGCTAAAGAAGTATTGTCTGTTGAGCATTGTTTAGACTATCCTTTTACTTTCTGAAAGGGTGTTTGAAACCTGAATCATGCACCACACATTTCATGTAGGCAAAAATATTAAGCAAATTTGAGGCAAAGCTTTATACCAATACATACATACTGATCTTTCCAGTGCTGCAGTGAATGGTGACTTGAATAACGTTTTTGTTTTTTCACATGTATCATTTTGCATGTTGAAAAGGTTGTCTTCGATCAAAAGTTTAAAGAGTTATATGTGATTTTGAGTCTAAGAAGGCTTTCCCTTTGAAATGTTTTAAAATCCTTCATTCCATGTTCTCTAAATGTGTTTTTGCAATAAAAATGAAAATAAATGCTGCATTTGAATGTAAATTTAAAAAGGCCTTCAGAGGTGAAGGCAATTTAAATAGTTTGCCTCCAAATATATTTTCCTATATGTGAGGCTCACAGCCATTAGAATCACATTTTACAGTGGCTAACAAACTAGATCCATATAAAAAGCCCCCAAACCCCCCACAAAATGACAAAGTAACCCTCTTAACTGCCCCCCTTAAAAAAAATCCAAACCCCGAAACAAACAACAACCCCCCCACCAGCAAAACAAACCAACTTAACACATGAGCAGAGAAGAAACAGGATTAGCCTGTGGGAGGACAGGAACATTTTTCTGCATCTTGGATTTACAGCTCAAGTTAATGCTAGCTAGTGGCATTGTAATTAAGGCAGAGTGATGAATTTGTGGAGTTAATTGCAGGAAATCTGCATGTTGTGTTTGATGCAGCTGCACTTTGAATTTAAAATATATGTTTGTCGTGGTCTTCCTGACAGAAAAAAAAATTGCAATCCACTTCTTTTTCTTTTCCCTTTATTCACATGACTCATAATGCAAGGCTTATTGAGTATTTTTATCATTAAGAAGTGCTTTGAATCAACATGACCTTACTGATTGTTTAAGGAAGGATTACAAAAACCATGTTATATTTTTTTCCCTAAAGTACCAAAAACATATTTTTTATTTCAATAACATAAATCAATAGGAAGTTTGAAGAGTATTTCCCCTTTTATTAGCATTTTCTCCTTTATTTTCTTTTAAAGCCTCTTATCTACTGTAACAATGTAAGGCCTGTTAATTAGCCCCACTTCCCTAATTAACCCAAAAGAATATATACTGTAAGTAGGAAAAATAAAACAGTGCTTGAAGGATATTTTTTATTTAAATGAAAAAACATTGTCAAAAATTAATTGCTAACATTCTCAGAAACATTAGGGAATATAACTGGTTTCAGGAACTTTACTCCTCTTCTAAAACCTACTGTTTTCTGACACCTTTCCTCAGTTTTACTCCCTTTTTTTTTAAGCTAGTGTAGATTTGGGCAACTTTCTTTCCCATTAAGTGGGAGAGGAAGTCATTTGCTTATTTCTTCTTAAGAAATTAAAACATTATAGACCATATAGGCCATCACTGATGTAACAATACTGAATTACATGAATCACAGAACCATAGAATGATTTGGGTTTGAGGGGGCCTTAGCTTACTCTGCTGCTGTGGCCAGGGACATCTTTCACCACATCAGAGTGATCAAAACCCTATCCACTCTGACTAGGAACACTTTCAATGACAGGGTTTCCACAATTTTTCTCAGCAAACTGCTTCAGTTTAGCCTATTCCTGGTATCCTATCTAAATCTACTTCTACCCTTTCTCGTATCACTGTAGGCCCTGGTAAAAGTCTGGCTTTGTCTTTCCTGCAAGCCCCTTTTATATATTGAGAAGGTGCAATAAGGTCTCCACACAGCATGCTTCCACTTCTCAAGGCTGTCAAGGTTCCTCTGTATGTTGTCCCTTCCCTCAAGTGCACCACTCAGCTTGGTGTTTTCTGCAAACTTGCTGAGGGTACAGTCAATCCCACCTGCTGTGTCATTTATGAAGATCTGAAATAGTATTGTGACACTATTCCGTGTTGTAAATTTATCGTGCCTCAATTAAAATTACTTTCCCCTGTTTGATGAACGAGATGGGAAAGAAGGCTGTGCTCCAGCTGGATTGTTTATTCAGTTCTTATCAGCAAAGCTGCTGGTCTGGCTCAAACAGCATCGAGTAGAGAATGCAGGAAAGTGGTTGCTTATCAGAATTACATGGGCTTCTTAAAGGCATATTATCCAACCAAGACTTGAAAGAAAAAATATTTGTACTTTTCAACCAATATCCACCAAACCACTCTGTCACATAGACAGGAACTGTGGTATTCTTCATCCAATATGGAGGGATAGAAGAAGAAAGAAGAAAGACTAAAAACTACAACTATCCTCCATCTTGGCTTTTTTATCTCATATCTATTTACTACGACAACAAACCCAAAACCTCTGAATTTTCACCCCATGACAATCCTACATGACATTCTATCACCTAATTTAAACCAGAGTATATTCTGATCCTTCCCAGAGAGCTGGTAATTTTTTCCACAGCCAGAGGTAAAAACCAGTGCCATCCATGGGGGTTAAACCCTTCAAAACAGGCAGAGGAATATTCTCTGCACTCTGGGCTCCAACAGTACTGGATCCTTTAGGAGCACTACTCATTTTTGGTTGTCACTTGGGTTTTGAGGAACTCCTTGCACGTGGCCATCCAGATAGTTTTTTATCCAGCTAACAGTCATCTGTTAAACACATATATCTGCAGTTTAGAAGTAAAAATATTGTGGAGACCATGAATGAATTTAGAACATGAATAAATTAGGCATTCTACATTTTAGTAGAATGAAGATTTATTAGATCATCACCATTAAAAGCTTCTGGTCTTCTTGTTGCTTAACTGATTTTGCAGTATGGAGAGTCAGCTACAGTGACATTACAGTTACCTGTAATGGTGGAAGGTTAACATCTACAGATAATAACTCAACATGAAATCAGGTAAATAAATTAAGATAAACTCAGATCTTTGTACTTTAGGACACAAATATGCAGTCTTAAGTCTGATGTCTAGTCAGGGTTAAATTCTAAAATATTTTTATTGTTGGAAAGTGTGATTGCATGTTGTTGATTATTCAAATTCTGCAAAAGGAAATGCATACACACATCTGCCAACTACACTTGGAAAGCTGGCATATGGAATTGGTTGGAAGTATTTGGGTAAGTAAGGATGGTGTCTTTTGGCTTTCAAGATTTGAATTTTTGATCTTTTCTAGTGTGTTTGGTTTCTTTTGCTTCTTGAACCATGTGGTGTTTCAGCATATGCTTTGTAACTACATGAAATTTTTCCTTTTTCAGCTACATCTCATTGACTAGTACTAGATGAAACTGTCTTATTACAGTGTCCATGTCTTAAAAGAAGACTGCTTCCCTAACTCTAGTAGTACATTAGCAGTGGTAGTACAGGGAATAAAACTGCCCATGTTATATTTGGTTGCTTTTCTTTTTTTCTTTTTCCAAGCAAAGAATTTAGTTTTTTAAAATATCTTCTATTCTTAATGACTTCCAAAATCCATTTATTTTTAAAAATCAAATAGTGTTGTTAACTCTCAGGAGACTACAAGCACAAGACATTTTTTCCAAAATAAACCATTGTCTTTTTCTCATTAGTTGCTCTTGGCTTCCACCATGAAATAGTGTTGCTGGTCTAACTCCCTGGCAGTCCGACTCATTTGCATGTGGGGGCCAAATTAATCTTTAATGTTTTTACTTCATAAACTTCAAAGGAGTCCCATCAGGAATGAATATGGTGCAAGTCTCCTTTTTCCAAGGCACTGCATTCATTTACTCAACAGGAAAATTGTTCATAAAGGAATAAAGTGTGTATTTCCTGCATTAATATAGACATATTATGTCACTTCCAATGAAAAGGAAGATACTGGTTTCTAAGTACACTATAAAAATGCACTTTTCATTCTGTATTAACTTAGTATTTATACAGTGTTTCTACAGCAAAAGGTCTAGCTAAGATGAAATAAGTTACATTATTTTTAGGTGACAAGAGATTGACTGAAATATATTATTTTAAAACTATGGAAGTTATACAACATCTTGTACTAACTATGGTACTTGCAATAGTTAAACTTCCTTTAATATCTGCAACACAAAGTTGAAATTCTGGCAAGATTGGTTAAATACACTACAGTTTCTTAAAATAAAATAATCTGTTAAAGGCCCCTTCTGTTGCATTGCCATGTAAGGATTTGAATTTCCCAAAAGTAGGGAATAAATTCACAGAAAGTTGATGGAGAAAGACAGAAAGCAACGGAAATGTTCCTGGAAAGGAAATCTCTGCAGTTAGGAAATGTTGGAAACAACAGACTCTTGTGGTCTTAGCTGAAACAATTTGGCAGCCTTGGAGGAAAAAAGTGTTCACAGCTTATTGAGCTGAGGTGAATTGTTTTCTTTGCTAGAGGAAAGAGAAGTTGTAAAGAAGACAGGTAAGAATGAACAAAAGTGTGTGAAGGCATTAAGAGCTTGCATGCAGGCTGGGAGGCAGAATATGCACATTTTAAAAAACTGAAAAATTCTCCCCTCAAAATAGGCAAGCATATCTCCACAATGTGTTTTGGACCCAGTTATCTATCTGGAATGCCACTGTGATGACACACAGAGTAATTATGAAATTGCATTTGTAACTTCTCAATTGATTCAAGGGAATGGATTCTTCATCCTGTCCAAAGATAGATGACAGTTTTCTCCTTGGTCTAATGTAAATATTATTATTCCACCTTTACTCTTTGACATTTAGTAGATTTTCCTCATTGGAAGGGAAACTTGAGGGTGTCAGGCAGTTTCTAACAGAAGAAACTTGCTGGGTGGGAAGCAGCAGTGTAAAGCAAAATTGCTCTATAGGTGAGCTAAAATAAGTATATCTGTTTTTTTTTAATGGTGAAGAGGGTAGTTAAATAATCCCTTTGATGCCTTTCACTCCCTTTAACATCTTTGCAGATTTTTTTCCACAAAAGAACAGTTTTTGCTTGGATGAAACTTGCCAAGAAAGCAGTTGCTAAATCAAAGTGGCTAACCTGGTCCTGCCCTAGGAACACAGTCTGCAATGTGCTGCCTCACTGCGGGGGAACCTCTAAGAAGAAATTGCAGCCCAGTGACCCGGCACTCCCTCCTCTCGCTGGTAACCGGGGTGTGTAATGGGGAGCTGAGGAACCAATACTTCGCTCTCTGATGCTCTGTGTGTCTTCTGTCCTAGGAAGGAGGAAACAGAGGCTTCAGGTTGCTCCCCAGCAGGCTGCTCCCCAGCATAATCACATTTTATGGGTTTACAGACAAGTACACACAGACTCCTTCTCACTGTTTACAGCACGCATCACAGCCTCTGCTCTCAGTGTCAAAGGGAGAGAAGCTTTAATTTACAGTGGAGTACAAGGGGTCAAATAACTATCATATTATACACAGTCCTATTCTTCTTCTGTTTCAGAGGGAGGTGTGACCACTGGACTATTTTGTTGACTTCAAATTCTGAATTATTTATTGAGGGAAAATATAATTTATGGATACCCAGACTCATCTCTTTACCAGCAACTGGAGTTGTTACAATCAGAGCTCTCAGAGCTGGGTTTACAGCTCACCCAGTTAAGAGGTATCCTTGTATGTATTCTGACCCCAAAGTCATTGCATAATGGATACACTGCACCTGATATGTTTGACATATATGGAATATGAGACATTTTAGATATCAATTACTGCTTCCTATATTTTTAACTAGCGAAGTATTAACAATAATAAACTACCTATTTATGAAGAAAAAACATTAGAAATGTTTGGAATGCATTTAAATATAATATTAGAGATTTTGTCTGCATGCTTGTTTTGCTTCTAAAACTTTTATTTTTCCTTCCTGCCCATTGTCTTTCAGAAGTAGATCTATGACTTTATACTATTCACTGGTGGTTTTGCTATGTGTGTGCATTCCTTTACACTTTGCAATACTGTAAATGTATTCCAATGCCAGGCTGTCAGAGGAAGCTGTGGGTGTGGGATACTGCAAATCAGAGGTGTGGTAGGAGAGACGAGTGTGTGCAGCAGATAACTGTACTTGATTAGCTAGATTTAAATAGTGTTGGAAGAATTTGCCAGGTGAAAATAAAAATTGTCAGTTCAGTTTAATTTCATGGTGAATCAAACAAGGAAATTAGATTCTGCTACTCTACTAGTTTGACATCTACAGCAAGTGACAATTAGAGATGATGAGAGAACTTATATTTATTTCAAAACTCTTGATTTTTTTTTTTCTGATGGGCACGTAACTTTTATTTACCTTTGCTCAGAAATATAAGTTATTATTTGATTGACAAGGTGTGGATTTCAGGAATCCATTACTTTATTAAGTTCTTTTTGATAGAGTACTGCAGTTAAATTTAGAGGTAACTTGCAGTCTGCATTTTATTGAAATAATTTCTTGGGATGAAGCATATCATCCACAAGTACTCTACAAGGAATAAAAGTGGTAATGCCTCAAACAAGGAAATATTACAGTTTAACAAAGTAAGGATGAAGGAAATGTGAAAGAAATTCCTTTTGCTATACTTGGCCACTCAGTTCAATCCTGATTTTCTTCATTACCCTTGGAAAACAAGATTAAATAACAAATCAAAACACAAACACATTTTTTAAAAGCACTCCCAAAGCCCAAATTCTAATTACGTGAACTTCACAGTTAAATTAAGGTTCAAAGAGCATGAAAAATCAAGCATAACTGAGGCATGAAATGATTGTATATGAGGTTGTATTCACTTCCCATCCCATGCAGCACAGTTTGTGCCTGGGAAGGCTTAGATTTACAAGCAATACAGAAATAGCATGAAGAAATTATTTCCCACCTTATTTTGCTACTTCAGATAGAAATGCATTATTGTCTGGCAGCTGCAAGAAAGTCATCAAATAAACATAGAAAAATTGAGAAAAAAATCATTATGACACATTCTAAAGGAAAAAACACATCTCAGGTCCTGCAGTAAGTTGCCTTACCTTCTAATATGCTGTGAAGAAAGGTATGTATTCTTGCTGCAGCTCTCCATTTGTTAAAAGAAGGAAATATTTCTTTTATTTCACCCTGTACTTGTCTATGCCTCTTTTAAGATTTTGAGGGCAGGAATAAAGCATCTCTACCTACCACTATTTGGGAATCAAACATTATCAGTCTTAAGTAGCCTGAGAGGTTTGCTTTGGTCCCTGTTGTTCTCTTTTTCAGAAGGTGGTCTCAAACTGCCAATTTTCATACGTAGTTAGTTTTAGCTTGTTATACACAGTTGCTCAAATACTCATGAGGCCTTGTTGTGCTCTGTGATTCTTTCATAGCTCATTTATTTGTGGATAAAAGGAGACATGCATGAGTTCTCTCATACGAGCCATCTCCTACTGCCTTCATTCTCACTGTCAAATGCAAGCTCTTTGAATAGGAAGCTTCATGATGGGTCCTAAACTGGCACTTATCTGCCATGTCCTGCAGAACTGCTGTCTGCAAGGGAACTCACCAGGATAAACATCCCTGGATGATGTGTTGGGGTTTGTTTTTTCTTAAAGAATTCATTTAAAAATATCTTGAAAGTGGAATTCAATTTTGAAAGTATAAGGCTGAAAAAAAAAATATTATTTATTTAACTGCATTATAATATTGTCCTGGGGTGATGTGATATATGTACCCCCTCTTGTCTGCTCTAGAAATCAATGCTAGTGCCTTTCTGTGCCTTTAATCTGAACCTGAGAGGGGGAAGAAAAAATAAAATGAGCAAACTTTTCAAACAATTGTTCAAGGACACAGACACACACCTCTGGATTCTCGGCAGCAGTGAGGGGGGGAGGAAGCAAACCTCGCTTTCCAGACAGTTTTCAGCTCTTTTCTCCTGAGAGAGTTTTCCTGGGATTTTTGGGTTTTTTCCTCTTTTCTTGTTCTCTTCGGGACTGTTTTACAACATCGGAGCACACCGGGAGACCTTTTATTTTTCCGAGGCCTCAGTGGGGGCCCATCCAGCTCTGAGGAGAAGGATAGAGACTTACTCTTACACCTGCACCTACAGAAGGACTCTGAAATCTTTCCAGGTTTCTCTCCACAGCGAGAGATTTTATTATTTAGCATTATTACCCTTTTCCATGTGTTTGTTAAAGAAATAGTTTTTATTTCTTTCACTTTCCTCCGAGGAAAATATTTTATTTTCCCGAACCTGGTGGGGGAAGGGTGGTTGTAACCTGCCTTCCCTCAGAGGATATTCTCCTCCAAATTTGTCCAAACCAGTGCAAATATTTTGTACAACTGTCTGGAGGAGGCCTACAGGGGAAGCCAGAGAGGGATTTCTCATCAGGAACTGTAGTGACAGGACAAGGAGTAATGGGTACAAATTGAAAGGACAAATCTACATTAGATATTAGGAAAAAATTCTTTGTGGGTGGTGAGACACAGATGATCCAGGGAGGCTGTGGATGTTCCAGCCCTGGCAGTGTCCAAGGCCAGGTTGGATAAAGCCTTCAGCAGCCTGGTCTAGTGGAAGGTGTCCTGGCCCATGGTAGGGGAAGCTGGGACCAGATGATCTTTAAGGTCTGTTCCAGCCCTTCAACATTCTACCATTCCTTGATTCTGTAAAGCCCCCTTGGAGGCCCAACAAAATAAAAATACAGTCTGGCTTCTCTTTCAAATCCACTAGTACATGCACACATGTACTGTGTGCATCCTGTATGTCTGATGTTACCAGTTTTTCACAGCTCTTCGCTGTGGGATACCCTAGTGTTTGTGTTAACAAAGCAAGCTATAAATATATTTTGGTTGATTTCTTGTAGGGTTTGTTTCAAACTTCCCCAACATTTTTTTTTTTTTAATATTTGGGGTTTAGAAAACAGAATGGACAAGATTCAAAGAAAATTTGGGAGAAAATTATTATGTAATCAAAAAAAATCTTGCTTGGGTGTTTTTTGTTTGTGTGGAGTGTTTCAATTTGCACTGCATATGGTTTGTCAGGTACTAAGAAAGAGCTTTAGGAATATCTTCACAGTGAAGCAGTGAGACCATAAGTTTTTTTTTCAGAAGAGTACATGTACATGAGTACATGAATATAAATTGCTGTTGAGATGTTCCTGACCTGGGGATCTGTTTGGAAAAATTTTCTTTGTTGAAACTTCTTGTTTGTTGAAACTACTGTCATTTATAATATCTTTAGAAATTAAACCTAACAAAGATACAATGGTAAAAGATTGGCTAATACACTGCATTTTTTGACTTTTGTTTTTAAGCTTTTAACTGGAAAACATACAGTTTTAACAATAAACTCTCTTCTCTCAATTAGGCATAATTGGTCCTGGAAATAAGATATGGTTCTTCCAAAGATTTCTGAAGAAATACAGTTTATGAAAATATTGTTAGCTTTTAATATCAAAATCGAGTAAGCATTTATGTGGCTCTAATCTTTACCCAGAAACCATGGGTTTGGTTTTATCCTTTTTTTTACAGTGAGCTTTTAAATTCACACACAAACTTGTGAAATCCTCATAGGATTTTGTGGCTTCTGACTGATGCCAGTGCTCAAAGCTGAAATAATAAAGTCCATACGAGAAGTTGGGTTTTTTTACTTTGTAATGAAGATTCAGCTAAAACCAAAACACAATTAATTTCAAAATTAATTCAAAATTAATTTTAGCATTTTATTTCAGACCAAAAATACTATTTAGAAGCTGTTGTTCCAGTTGCTACCATGCAATCTAGATTTCTTTCAGTAGAAATGTAAACCAATAGCTCAGCTCCACGTGCTCACCAACACAGATGCAAACCCTAAGCTATCACTTCTTCCTGGGACAGCCCCCAGCAGTGTGCTTTGTGAGGATATTCAGTCCAGTGTAACAAACAAAATTTTTTCCAGAATAAATCCATGAATGACTTGCAACAGACACAGTGACCTCAACATCAACTGCTTTGATATTATAATTGCTCCAAATTGTCCAAATTAATTAATAAATTAGACTTAGCTGATTATAGTACCTGAGATACATTTTGTATACTCTATTAAAATGCTAAAAAACCCCTAATGCAATAGTTAAAAGCCAGAGGCAGGCTTGATGTCCATGTCCATCTCTAGCTGTCCACCACAAGAAAGTAAGTAAGTACAATTAAATCTTTGTCCTAATAACTTTTACAATTTAGTTTTAATATGTCATTCCTGCCCAACTAAAGTCTGTTTACAAAACTGCTTTACATACTGTTTAAGACAGTTGCAATTAAATTTCACTGTGCTATGAAGAAAGCTTGGAAGATTTTGTTTTATATGGAATGAAAGTTTTGCAGTGGAGCTAGGTATGAGTACTAGACTAGGTATCTGTCTGGGATTAGGTAGTGTGAAAATAATATGCCAGGGTTGATGACCTATTGTTTGTTGTGTTTTTATAAAGCCTGAAACTGCTTTATAAAAACACAACTGTGTTTTTATAGAACAGTGGGAAACTGTTTTATAATCAGTTCATTAGATAGTTTAAAGCCGAAAAGCTTTATCAGTAAAAAAAAAGATTAATTGAGCCTGACGTGGCTTGTTGAAAGCATATGTTTGACAAGTTGCTCAACAACTCAAGAACTGCCTGGGTTTCCATCAGATGGTGGAAGACTGAGGTCCTGAAACAAATCCCCTGGCTTTCCAGCAGGACCTGCTCCTGTGGGAGCAGGAGGCAAAGGCAGACCTGGCATACCAGGACAGCAGCACTTCTGAGTGAGCTGTTGGGTAGATGTGCAGTATTGGCACCTCCAGTTGCTTGTCACTAAACCTCCCCCTAATCTGTCCATACAGATCCTGCCAGAGAGAAGAAAGCTAGGTGTCTGCACCATCTGAGCAGCTATATTAACAGTGGAGATCACATGAAAACCTTTAGTATTGCTCAGTGGATTTTGCCATTGCATATATTTCAAAAAGCTAAGGTTAGACTAAATAACCCAGTATCTCTTCTTGCATAGAATATAATTTTATTTCAGTGAAATTCACACTTAAAACAATTCAAAAGTATTAAATTTCTTCAAAGAAGAAAATAAAATGGAAAGTTTGTTTTTCCACTAGTTCAAGGCTTAATATATTGAAAAATAAAGAGTTCTATAGATAAAGGTGTGTATGTAAACATATTGTGGCACTTCATAGGATATTAGCAACCAAAACAGAAAAGCAGCAAAGTCTTAGATCTAATTTGTGGGTATTAAATGGTTTCATTAACAAACGTAAGAACAAGTGCAAGAGCAAGGTTAATGTTACAATGCACTTTGGAAACCAGAACAGGAACATGAAAACTAACCGGAATAAAAGAGCCACAGGACAGCAATATAGCCCTGCAGAAAGGCAGGAGTAGACAACTGGGAGTTAGGGGAAGTATTCCTGAAGAAGAAAGCAGACATTTCTCTTACATCTCCTGTTTTAGGGAAATGTAGTTACCTACATCATTACTCCGTCAACCTTGTTTTCTAATGGCAACTAAAAATTTTAGCTCAGTTTAAAAATAAATTTGCTCACTAACTTCAATAACTTTTTTGAATGTAACTTTGGTAGTAAGAAAACTGTAGCAAACTTTCTTCAGAGAAAAAAGTCTTATATATTCAATTGATTTCCAATAAAATTATGTGCAACAGGGCAGTGAGATTGGACAATATTTTTAGAAACTCTTGTCCTCTTTGACTAAATCCTGGAATACATGCGTTTAATATCTATGGTACTCTCAAGCTTGTGCAACTGACTGAAATGACAGAATCAATTTCAGGGTTATATGTCTCTGATAATCTTTTAATATCTTAGCACACTAAGCAACTCATGTTCGCGAAATTTAGAGAAACTTGCAAACACTCATTCTAAGGCACTTCTTATATCAAAATTCAATTGATTCAATTAAAAAACTCACCAAACCCTCTTTGCCACTTAAAAAATAAAGTAAAATATTGATAAACAACTTGACAGAAGAATATATTAGCGCAAACAGCTTTTCAGGAGTATAGAATAGCTAATTTCCCATGTCTTTTGTTTTAGTAAGAAGGCTAATTGATGTTCAATTTTACAAGTTGAAATGTATAAAAAAGGTGAACACATAGAGGTAGGCTATTTTTTGAGAAGTCTAATAGAGAACCTGCTGACATCATTCTTCAAAACAAGCAACTTCCTTCTGTTCACCAAATCCAATTCCACTATATGTGGTCTGAATTACACACAAATGTGCCTCACTGTACACATGGATTTACCATTAACATTAAAGGAGGTGTAGCTAAATGCTTCTGAAACATGTCACCACATTCTAGAGAGGTGTATTCAAAATGTTAATTTGAAAAGAAATATAGGTTAGAAAGATGTGAAACTTAATCTAGCCTGATAAATTAAAAGCTGCAATTAATCTCTGATTTCTAGGGCATTATTATTTCGATATATATTTTTGGTGCAGTTGAAGAGAATTTGGCCCATTTTTATACTTAGATATAAATATCTGCTTTAATAATTTTGGTATAGTAAGTGCTTGTGACAACACAACTGTCACTACTCTGTATTTAGGCACGATTGGAAATATCATTGCAATGCAGATATCATAAAGCATTCATCCAAAATATTAATTATCAATTTCAAAACTATCTCAGCTGTAACACAGTGCTGTGGTTCATTAACTGCATATACACTCTCCTCAGAGTACTAATGGCTACATGCAGATATTTCAAATGACTTCATAAACACATGAGCACAGACTGTTAAGCAGTGATTAATTTCTGCAAGACCATGTGATGTCCCATAATTCTTTAACAGTGCCGAAGTGATGTATAGCATGATCAAATTCATTGTCTGATTCAGCAAAATGCCCATGGGAAGTATCAGGGTTGTGTCTCCATGGTGAGCTCTGCAGGGATTTAAATCACCTTGAAAAACAAGCTATGGACAAGAGACCTGCACATGAGAATGCTTTGTGAGAAAGATAATAGTTATTTTCTTTTAAAGCCATAACCGTTCTTGTAATTTGAACATGAAGGATGTAGGAGGACATGGCTGCCCTTCATACATGATTGTGATGTTTCATTGGTTCATCTCACAAATTAATTTCATACAACTCTATTCAGACTACCAGAGATAGCAACCAGATTAAAAGAAGAGTAAGTTATTGCAGGAGAAAGAAGGGAAGGTTTCAGACATTTGTGGCCTTCCTCTGTAACATCTTCTTTAAATGTTACTCCTAATCAGAATAACTTTAAGGTTATGCAATACACAGTTTCAGAAATTAATATCTTTTTAAACCTCATCTTTGGTTTTAGCCCCTCAAGTGCTCTGTGTGCACATAGGAGCAGAGTAAGTATCACCAGTTGTCTTGGGAGCAGAGCCTTATCCCTCAGGAGAGAGATTTAGGAAATCATCAGTTTTGTCTATGCCTCTCTGGCTTTCTGCAGAGTGTCCTGTTGTTTCTTTTTCTAGGTACAATGACATAGATATATATCTTAGGGTTATCTGGCTTGTGTTTCTGTATTGTATGTCACACATCTTCCTCATAAAACGCTCTTCCTGAAGATCCACTGAAGTAAGTGGTAAGACTTCTTTGTGCTTAGGTTGATCAATGAATTCTTTGTGGAAGGAAAATACTGTTTGCATTCCAGCAGTCTTTAAGGTAGTGGAAACCATTGTATTCCCAGAAAGTCTCCAAGTCTATCTTCAGCTGATCCTTGCCAGATGTACTTAGTGTAGGAACAAGTTTACTGGTTCAAACAAATCTTCCTTCCTTCTTTTTAATAAAAAGGTATTTTCTATCAATACCTTTGTATTTTCTTACTTATGGCAACAGACCAGATATCAGGTAACTTGAAGAATGTTTGTCCTGTGGTCATGACAAAAGCATGCTACTTTTTTTGTGAAATTATTCAGGTTTTGGGCTAAATTTGATGTATTAACACTTATTTTTTAAAACCGTGCTTTATTCTCTAAACATATTTTTAAATTACTTTGTTTTTTCTTTTGTTGTTATTTTTTGTTTGTCTGTTTTTTACCCTTTCTGGGCTGAATAGATTAAAAGAAAAATAAAAGGAATACTAGGCAGAACTCATATAAACTAAAAAAGAAGTAAAAGTATTTCAAAGTAATCATGTCACCCACAAATACTTTTGAGAAATAAAGCATTATTTTCTTTCAGATCTTATGCAAAAGGTACATAGCATCAGCTTCCATAATTTTTACCTTTATCTTCTTTGAATGATGAGCTGAAATAAAGGAGTGAGAAATATTGCATGAATTTTCTGTGAGTCATAATCACAGCACAATGTTATTTTTCAATTCATTTGTATAATTAAAAGCAATTTCAGAGCCTAAACACTGAAAGTTCAGAGTGTTTTCAACTCTACTTCATATTTCATAGGAAAGAGGGTGAAAAAGGTGAGGGGAGATAAGGCTTTTGAAATACCAGATGTAAACTAAGTAGGTAAAACTCAGATGAAAAAAGAGGAACTTTTTTCCCACTGTGCTATTTCAAATGATGCAGTGTGTGCAGCTACTGAAAATTATAGATACAGTCCTGGCTACATTGGAAATTATAGGAAAGTTGTCCTTAAATTTAATGATCTCTCACTATTCATTACAAATCTTTTAATAAATATTACTCAGCAGCCTAGGAGACCAGGCTTCATCTGTGTGGTCATCAGAGAACATACATCTTCCTGTCCTTCCTACCCGACTTACCTTCCTGAAAAAATGACTCAGAGACTTATATTTTGGAAGTTTAGGCCTGTGGCTGATGGTTGTGGGTCTTTTTTGTCACTGTCATGAGGTTACAGAGTGGTAGTGCCTTGGTTTTGGTTTGGGCGGGGTGTCAGAGAACTGCAGGTTGTGTACCCAAATCTGTCCTTTGTTTGGTCTAAGTATAAATTCCACTGTGACATTCCAACAGCTTGTTTTAAGTGATTTTAGGTGATCTTACAGATAAATAGTACAGAGAGAATAAACTTACAATCGTTTTGATTATTTTGAATGGTTCTGTTATTTTAAGAGATTAAGGTTTGGTCCATTTTTTCAAATTAAGTTGGTGCTTGTTATTCCTTTATTTTTTTAATATTTTTTTCAAAACATCCAGAAAAAGGCCTTGTAAATTCTTGATCAGGAAGCATGCTATCAAACACAGATTTCTTAACTCACTTAAAATTGCATTATTGTTGTCATTGTTATTATAAATTATAAATAAGTTAGGGTTCTTTTTCAACAATATATCTGGAATTTAGTTTGCCAAAGATTTTAAACAGTGGAGATTTACACCCCAAAACCTAAATCCCAGCCCTCCTGTTGTCTTCGACTCATATTCTGTTCTTTTAAGAAAATCACAATACACCATTATAACAACAGTAAAGGGAAAAAGTTAGCATTGCATAATGTTGAGCAGCAAAATTGTACAGAACTATTCACAGGAAAATTTTGCATTATCATTAGTCTTCCAGTATGAAATACAAAATCGTTGTAGTGGAACATTTTCACAGGTACAATCTTGGTTTCTCTGAGAACAAATATGTCAATTCACTGCCAATGTTTACATTGCAGGAGAATACTATTTGCCATTGTAGCAATCCATGTATTGCACTACAGGAGTTTATTTGTATTATTTTACTGAATATTATTTAACAGATTTATAATATAATATAACAGATTTTAAAATCTTTTCCATAAACAGATGTCATTTTGACTTTATGACACAAAGGAATCCTATGAAACTTTTTGTTCATCATCTAGAAAAAACAAACTCCGCGTTTGCTAGCCTAGGATTGAGTCTGGGTGAGTGAAATTAAAAATTAAATTATTCTGTTTGACAGTTGCATACCCTGGTGTTTGTCACAGTATGAGAAATCTAGAACAATAGAAAAAAGTTCAAGGATAACAATAAGAATTAATATGTAGACTATGAAGAGTATTGATTCATCAAGTGTTCTCCATATATGCTGCATAAAATGCAACAGCACAGGCATCATGATTGTTGCTATCTATACAGTAGTGCTTTCTCAATTTGCTTGAACATTCTGATTTCACCTGCTATTTCCTACCTGAAATTGTGGTCAGTGCTTGGTGCTTTAGCTGGTTTCCCAGAAAGTCACAAAAACATAGAGCTAATGTTTTCATCATTTAATGGGCCCACTGAAAATACTTTTACATGCAGAACAGGTTTTTTGTCACTCATCCAGAATTTAATGACTGCTTTCAGTGTCATAAACCAGTTATGATTTGCTCAATGTCCTTTAGTGAAATGGCTTGCTTTTCCCCAGTCATGTCATAGGTTGCATGCCTAACCTGTAGAATTATCATCACACCTTATATCAGCCAGTACCTTCCCTCCAGCCTGCAGCTCTTCACCAGCTGCTCCTGCGTGGCTCCCATCCACAGAGTGCAGTCCTTCAGGAACAAGCTGCTTCCAGCATGCTCCCTCCACAGGGTCAGAAGTCCTGCCAGCAAACCTGCTCCAGCACAGGCTCCTTGTTTCAGTGGTGCACAGGTCCGGCCATGCTCTGGCACTGGATACCCAGAGGGTTACAGCCTCCTTTGGTCACACCCATGTGCTCTGGCATGGGATTGGTTTTCCACGTGCCACAGGTGGGTATCTGACCCACCTTGGACCTCTGTGAGGGGACAGCCTGTCTCACAATGGTCCTATCCACAGGCTGCAGAGAAATCTCTGCTCCAGTGCCCTGAGCACCTCCTCTTTAATGTCTGCAGAACTGTTTCTTTCACATATTGTCACTTCCCTCTTCTCTGGCTGCAATTGCTCCTGTGCAATAATTTGTTTCTTCTCAAATATGTTATGCCAGAGTCATCACCATCACTGACAGGCCTGGCCATGGCCAGCACAGGGTCTGCTGTTGAGCTGGCTCTGGCACTGGCTTTGCTGGGCACAAGGAAAACTTCTAGCAGCTTCTCAAAGAAACCACCACTGTAACTCCCCATACTATCAAACCCTTGACTTGTAAACCAAATACACTACCTCAAAACCTAGTTTGTTCATTGTCCAGAGCAATCTTCTCTGTATTAAAACTAATAAAACAAAATAATAATAGAAATAAACTAATTTAGTGTTAATGAATACTGATTGTCACTTCACAATAGTGTCCCTGATAACTTTACAAACTTATTCTAAGTTCAAGGAAATGCCCATAGCTTGGTTTTTGCTGCTTACTCTCAGCTTCCTAATTCTGATTTGAGTCAGATTAGAATGGAACTATCTCTAGTGATCTGGTGTGTAGGGTTGACCCTGGCTGGATGCCAGGCACTCCCTAAAGCCTCTCTCTGCAGCTGTGCAGGGGAGAGAAAATATAACAAAGGATTCATGAGTTAAGATAAGGACCAGGAGAGATCACTCACCAAGTACTGTCACAGGCAAAACATGCTGGAATTAGACATATTAACTGAATTTATTACTAACAAAATCAAAGCAGGATAATGAGAAATAATATAAACCTTCAGAACATCTTCCCCCTTCCTGCCCCCCTTCCCAACTGTCCCTCCTTCCCCAGCAGCACAGGGAGACAGGGAATGGGGGTTATGATCAGTTCATCACATATTTCTCCCACTGCTCAGGGACAGTTCTTCCCCTGCTGCACCGCGGGGTNTCCCCTGCTGCACCGTGGGGTCCCTCCCACAGGGGACAGTTCTCCATGAACTGCTCTGATGTGAGTCCATCTCACAGGCAACAGCTCTCTGTGACCTGCTGCACTGTGAGTCCATCCCATGGGCAACAGTCCTCCCAAAACTGCTGCAGCGTGGGTCACTCTCCACGGACGGGGTGCAGTCCTTCACAGACAGGCTGCTCCAGTGTGTCCTCTCTCTGTGGGTTTCCCACAGGGTCACAGCATGCCCTCAGGCATCCACCTCCTCCAGCCTGGGGCTCCTCCATGTGCTGCAGGTGGATCTCTGCATCCCCATGGACCTGCTTAGGCTGCAGGGGCACAGCTGCCTCACCATGGGCTGCACCACAGGCAGCAGAGGAATCTCAGCTCCAGTGCCTGGAGCACCTCCTGCCCCTTCAGCACTGACCCTCGTGTCTGCAGAGTTGTTCCTCTCACATGTTCTCATTCCACTCTTCTCTGGCCACTAGTACAACTGTGCAATAACCTTTTATTTTTTCTGCTTCTTAAATATGTTATCACAGAGCTGTTACCACTAATTGTGCGAGTCTTAAGGAGCACTGCATCTGTCTTGGAGCCAGTTTGCATTGGCTCTGCCAGACATAGAAGAAGCTCCTAGCAGCTTCTCATAGAAGCCAACCCTGTAGCCCTACCTGCTATCAAAGTTTGGCCATGCAAACCCAATAATTCTTCACAACTTTTTAATGGTCAAGGGGCTGCTCATAGTTTGGTTTTCACTGCTTACTCTTGACTTCCTGATTCTGATTTGAATCGGATCTGAAGGCAACTTTCTCTAGTGATCTGGTGTGTGGAAATCTTAAAGATATCTCTGTTTGGACCAGGTTTAGTGTTTTAAAGAGAGTCTGCATTACCATGTCTTTGCAAGTTTCTGAGTCTACATGGGCCTGTAAAGGGGTACCATGGTGATCCTGAGGTTTTCAATATCCTCCTGCCATTGTCTTCACCTTCTTTTGTGCCATAAGGAGAAAGTGTACTGAGAAACAGCTCATGTAGACAGTTAGATATAACTTGCTTTTCCTTTGCTGTCGTGTCTAAGGGACAGCTCCAGAGATGAAAATGCTTACATTGGTAAATTGTTGGTGGACAATAGTATGTTTCTTAGCATTTATGAACACTTAACACCGTGCTTCTCAAGCAGGACTGAAATTACACCCCTGAGTTGCCTTCATTAATTTTTTTTTTTTTTGCTGCATGTGTTCTTCACTCAAAGCAATCCCCAAAATAAATGTCCCACCAGCTAAATTTCTAGCCTAGGAGAAGCCTATATATTGTTACAAAAAAAAAAATACCCAAAAAACAAACCAACCAAAAAAGTGAATCTAGCTAGTAATCTAACCAGTAACTTCAGAACAGGATACATTTAGAACCATACAATCATAAAATATCGTCAACTGGTAGGGACTCATCAGGATCATTGAAGTCTAGGTCCTGGCCTTGCAGAGGACCACCCTGGGAATCACACCATGTGTCTGTTTTCCAAATTCTTCTTGAACTCTGTCACTCTGGTGCTGTGACCTCTTCCCTGGGGAACTTGTTCCAGTGCCCAATCATCCTCTAGTTGAAGTACTTTTCCTGATATACAACTAAACCTCTCCTGATTCACTTTCAGGCCCTTCCCTTAGGTCTGTCACTGGCCACTACAGAGAAGAGATCAATGCCTGCTCCTCCTGTCCTCAAGAAAACTGGAGCCTGCATTAAGGTCTCCCATCAGTCTCCTCCAGACTGAACAGACCAAGTTCCTCATATGGCTTCCCCTTAAGGCCCTTCACCATTTTTGTTGCCCTCCTTTGGATGCTCTGTAATAGTTTAATATCTTTTTTATATTGTGCCCCCCAAAGCTGCCCCCAGCACTGGAGGTGAGGCTGCTCCAGTGCAGAGCAGAGGGGACAATCCCCTCCCTTGCCCGGCTGGTGATGCTGTGCCTGATGCCCCCCAGGACAGGGTTGGCCCTCCTGGCTGCCAGGGCACTGCTGACTCATGGTCAGCTTGCCACTGACCAGGAACACCAGGGCCTTGTTCATGGGGCTGCTTTCCAGGATCTCCTTCCCAGGTGCAGAATCCAGCACTTGACTTTGTGAAACTTATACAACAGGTGCTATGATGGGAAGTCTGCAGGGTAAATTAAATCAAGCATTTTAGTTGGACCTTCTTCTTAGTTTTACCTACTACCAACTTCGATTGCCAGTAGGGATGAAAAAAAAGTGTCAGTTTTTCATGTCTCCACAGTAACAGATCCCAAATTGCTATGCATAAATAATGATTAGTAAGTATTTAAAAAGGTTTAAAAATCACTCTGACTCCCTTCTTCTAGTTTATCAAAATATCATTCAATAAAACTAAAGAGCACTACTGTGGCATAAGTTGTTGTACTCTGCAAATAGTTGGTAGAAATGAGAGAATAATAAAAATGTATGGTGAAAGCTAATAGCTGGTGAACAAAAGATTCTGAAAGATGTTACTATATAATCTTAAATAATTTTTGATAATTAAAAAATTGTATTTAGAAAAATTTAAGTCTTTGAAGAAAAAATCCGAAATGAAACTAAAATCCTTAGATTTATAAAATCAGAATTATATTCTGCGAGTATCTTGTCTATCTGCATTCAGAATTAAAAATAAAGATAGCCATCCTGGCATAGATGAAGCAAGACTTTAATGAATAGCAATGGGCATATTCCTATCCGGCTGTGAAACTGATCTGAAAAATGTGTGTGTGTGACAATAATTTATGCTAATTTGATTTATGAGTCTAACTACCCAAGAAACCAGATAAGACCAAATATTCATAAATATATGTTCCTTTACTTACAAACTTCACATTGTCTTGACATGTTCAGGGGTGAGGGTGTTGTGGGGTTTTTTTCATTGTCTTCAGGAAATTCTGGTAAATGAATTTTTTTCTTCTTTTAGCTCAAATAATGTTTTTTTTTTCTTAAATCCACTAGTAATCAGAACTGGTTAAGCAATTGTATGAGTTAAGCAATAATTTTTTTTCTTTTCTGTTGACTGTATCTCATTTCTTCCTTCTCCTTTGCTTAATAGTTAGATTCTATGTTTTGCAAATGAGACAACACAAATGATAGCCTGAACAGAAAAGGTGTAATAATTAATTACAGTATGAATCAACAGCAAATTCTACTTTAATACCCTCTGTATGTACAATAAAGGAGAATCGAAATATTTTTTCTGTGTGTCAACATTCTCTCTCCTTTTACTTCATTAAATCAAGATGATATAAGCCCCAGGAGACAAAAGTGCAAATTTTAAACCTGTATTGATTTAACCTTCCCTCTGTAAATATTTCATAGTTCTATAATGTGTAAATGCAATCATGCACAGAACAAAGGATTGCACCTTTTTGTTAGTACACAGAATGACAGTATTTATTATGCCGTTTAAACAATATTACATAGAAAAACACATGAGGATATTTTGTTATTGTTATAAATGTCAAGGATGATTGATACAACACTATTTTTCAAAAGAAATGTTCATTAAAAAAAGCTATTCTGTGATTTCCTTGAAGGACTATAATGCCATTTGTTAATTACACTTTCATTACCTTTTTCTAGCTTCCCTTTTCCTCAACAATTTGATGCAGGTTTGTTTTATAAAAGGTTACTTCTCTCAGTGCTTCACGGTTTTCTGTTTTCTTCCAGACAATTTTCCATTCTGAAATTCCTAATCATTTTCATAACAGATGAATGGTGGAAGCTTTTGGCATGGATTATCTGCTTTGTAATGGCTGTTGTATGGTCTTCTGGCAGCAGCAAAAACAACAACAACAACAAGTCCTAAAAATTGCATGTACTGAGGCCCTGTAGAAGCCTATAATGGTTTGGATGGAGTTGTGACTCTTTTCAAAGCCTGTTTGTAAAAATATCATGCAAAAGTAAAACAATATTCTGACAATTTCATTCTACTCTTAATTTTTCTTGAATCATAATGTTATATTTATAAGCACTGATATCAAAATTGATCTTATAATTAAGTCCTTTTTTCCCAAACCAGAAGTTCTACAGCTTGCTGCGATAGGAATCTGATGTTGGCAATTTCAGTGCCACCAGTGGTGGAATTTAAATAAAAAAAACCCTAAGTATTCCTAAAAGGCAAAAGCATCTAGCAGAGAATTTGTATTTACAATTTCTTTCTGTGTTAGTTGAAAGTGTTTATTTTATGTAGAAATTTACAATATCATTCACATTTCCAATTTTGCAGATTTTAAAAGATCATATATAAAATCAAGATAATACCAATCTAGCCATAATCATATTGACATTAAAGTGTCAAGACCTTTTTCACGTCAAAGCACTTATCTCAAGAATACTTTTACTGGAGTGGTACCAAGTGGTGTGAACTGAACCATAGCCTTTTCTTCTTCTATTAGTACTTTATCATATCTGATACTTTTGAAAGATCAGTGCTGTATTTATCTCCATGAAGTTTCACTATGTCACAGTAGCATGAACATTACTGAGGATATTCCTTTTAGGAACATTATGTTACATAGTCTGCTCCACTACCATCTTTAAGGTGTCACACAGTCTTAATAAGCATACTATTTACTTTAATGACAAATTAAGTCTCTACCGTATCATGACAACTCTTCTTTTTTAAAATATATTTTATTTATAACCTCAAGCTTGACTGAGGTTTTCCTAGAAGTAAGTTTTCCAGGAATATGAGAGAGAAACAATCTGTCATTCATTTTAAAATGTGTTTTTCTTTGCGTTCTTTTGTCTGTGTATCACCACAAGGCGTCAGTCTACAGAAAATACACAGAATTTATACTTTGAAAAGGATCTTACATCTGTGCTTTTAAATTACCCTTGGTTCTGCTTATACATATGTGTATATATAAGGCAAGGTCTACAAGAAATGTGATAAGTCTTTGGCCTGTTTAGGTGACTGATTAACAGGGTAACCTATAGTCAGTCCTGAAGGGCAAGGGAGTTCAGAAGGCTGGACCTCCTTCAAGAGGAAACTGTAATGATCCAGGAGCAGGCTGTCCCCATATGCCATCAGGCAAGCCACCAGGGAAAAAGACCAGATGTCTGCTTAAACAACAAGCTTAGGATGGAACTCAGGGTTAAAAAAAAAAGCTGTATCAGCCCTGGAAGGAGAGACAGGTAACTTGTGAGGACTACAGGATGTTACAAGGTAGGAAGAAAGTTCGAAGGACCAAAGACAAACTGTAACTTAATTTAGCCACTGTGGTTAAAGGCAATGGAAATGTTTCTATAAATGCATTGGCAACAAAAGGACAGGTAGGGAGAGTCTCCATCCATTGCTGGATGCGGAGGGTAACATTTTTTCAGGGGATGGGGGTACTTAATTCTTTCTTTGCTTCAGTATTTAATATCAGAACCAGTCATCCTCAGGCTGGAAGTCAGCGATGGGGGGCTGAGTGAAGCCCCCATAATCCATGAGGAAATGGTCAGTGACCTATGCCAGTCAGACACTCACAAGTCTCTGGGCCCAGATGGGACACATGAGAGTAATGAGGCAACTGGCAGAACGGTTTGCCTAGCCACTTTCAATCATTTAAAAATCATCCTGATTAACTGGAGAAGTTCCACTTGACTGAAAATTATCAAAGGTAACATCCATTTCAAGAAGGGTCAGAAAGATGATCCAGGGAACCACAGGTCTGTCAGTCTGACCTTGGTGCAAGGGCAGGTCATGGAGCAGATCATCCTGAGTGCCATCATTCAGCATGTGCAGGACAACTAGGGGATCAAGCCCAGACAGCAGGGATTTGTGAAAGGCAGGTACTGTTTGACCAGCCTGATCTTCTTCTATGATTGGGGTGTGTAAATTGTTTATCTAAACTTGACTGAAGTGTTTGACACCTTTTCCCACAACATGTTCCTGGAGAAATTGTGTGGTCAAGGCTTGGAGGAGTGTAATCTTCTCTGAGTTAAAAACTGGCTGGGGCTAGGCCCAGAGAGTGTTGGTGAATGGAATTACATCTGGTTGGTGGCCAGATCCAGTGGGATTCCCCAGAGCTCAGTGTTGGGCCCAGTCATGTTTAATATCCTTAGTGTTGATTTGGGCTAGGGGATTAAGTTCATCCTCAGTAGATTCACAGATGACACCAAGCTGGGTGGGAATGTTGATCTGCTGGAGGGCAGGAAGGCTCTGCAGAGGGATCTGGACAGACTGGATTGATGGATTGAGGACTACTGCGTAAGGGAAAGTGACATGTCCCATCCTTGGGTTGTCCCAACCCCATGCAGCTTTACAAGTGGGGGGAAGTGACTCGAGAGATGCTCAGCAGAAAGGGACCTGGGGATGCTGGTTGACAGCAGCTGCACGTGAGCCAGCATGTGCCAAAAAGCCAATGGCATCCTGGCCTCTATCAAGAATAGTGTGGCCAGCAGCACTAGGGAAGTGATTGTCCCCCTGTAGTCAGCCCCAGGTAGGCCACACCTCGAATCCTGTATTTACTTTTGGGCCCTACACTACAAGAAATATATTGAGGTGCTGGAATGTGTCCAGAGAAGGAGAATAGAGCCGGTGAAGGATCTAGAGCACAAGTCTTAACAGGAACAGCTGAGGAAGAGCCGGTGAAGGATCTAGAGCACAAGTCTTAACAGGAACAGCTGGGGAAGAGCCGGGGAGAGCTCACTGCTCCTACAACTACCAGAAAGAGTCTGTTCTACCATGTCTCAAGTAAAAGTATTAGAGAAAATGGCCTTAAATTGCACCAGGGAAAGTTAAAATTAGATAGAAAAACATTTTCACTGGAAAAGTAACCACTCTTTATGCTGGAATAAGTTGCCTACAAAGGTTATGGAGTCACATCCAGAGGTCTTCCAATACCTGAAGGAAAAAGATGGAAAGAGACTTTTGACGAAAAACATGTTGCTACAGGACGAAAGGGAAAGGCTTCAAACTGAAAGAAAGTAGGCTTAGTTTAGATATTAGGAGAAATTCTTTAATGTGAGGTGGTGAGGCACTGAAAGAGATTGGACAGAGAAGTTGTGGATGTCCCAATCCTGATAGTGTTCAAAGCCAGGTTGGGTAAGCTCTGAGCAACCTGTTCTAGTGAGAGGTGTCCCTGTCCACAGCAGTGCGTTGGAACTAGATGGTCTTTAAGGTTCCTTCCAACAAAGGCTGCTCTCTGACTCTAGAATTCTAAATTCCACTAGATGAAATTTAGATTGTATGTTAGGAAAAATTCCTTCACTGAAAGGGTGGCCAAGCTTTGGATCAGGCTGCCTAGAGAAGTGGTATAATCACTTCACTGGAAGTGTACAAAAACCATGCAGTTGTGGCACTTGGGGACATGGTTTAGTGGTGAACATGACAGTGCTAACAGCTGGACTCAATGACCTCAGATGTCTTTTTCAACCTTAAGGACTCTATGATTCTACGATTCTGCCATCCTTTCTAGCTCCTGCCTGGAACTGAGAGCCCTGCAGGCTGACTGTAGATCCAAAAGTCCTGGTCATAAATTTACAATGCAAATGTGCCCCTCTGAATGACTGACCTACTATGCATGTCAGCAAGGCGTACTCAGCACCTGCTTCAAGCAACTAGGATACATGGGGACATGAAGTGTGGTCAATCTTCTGCCACATCACATATGTCTTACCTTACCTCTCTCTTGCAACAACCTACAAGTATGCCTCAGGGAAAAGTGGAAAAGTAAACCTTGACCATTTTTTCCAAGGTCATCTCTAACAAAGGCAGCTTGCCAGAGTTCAAATATATTGTTTGTAATAAACCTAGGTAAATAAATTGGCAGAGATTTTCTCCCCAGTTCCCCCCAGTAAAAAAAAAAAAGGGCTAAACTAACTATCTCAGTGCATTTGAAACTTTTAATACTGGAATAGGAAGGTTTTTGTTGTATTATTTCAGCTTGCTGTTGAAATGTAACATTCACAAATGGAAAGTTTTTAACATGAAATATCAAAGCAAATATCTTTTTGAAAAGGAAATTTTTAAAAATATTTTTCTAATAGTAAGCACATTACAAATGTACCTATGAGTAGAATTTAGGTGGGGAAATAGGCAAATGGCATGCAGCCCTGCATCAGAAATAGTGTGGCCACCAGGACTGGGGAGGGAGTTGTCCCCCAGTACTCAGCCCTGGGTAGGCCTTACTGTGAATCTGTGTTTAGTTTCGGGCCCCTCACCACAAGGCAGACATTGACATGCTGCAGTGTGTCCAGAGAAGGGCAATGGAGGTTGTAAAGGGTCTGGAGCACAAATCTTATGTAGAGATAATGAAGGAGCTGTATTTGTTTAGCCTGGAGAAAAGGAGGCTACAGGAAGGCCTTATCAATCTGTAGAACTGCTTGAAAGGAGGGTGCAGCCATGTGGGGGATGATTCCTCTCTTGAGTAAAAAAGCCATAGGACAAGAGGAAACGGCCTCTAGTTGCCCCAGGGTAGGTTTAGATGGGATATTAGAAAATAATTTCTTCACTGAGAAGGTTTTCAAGCACTGAGCAGGCTGTTCAGGTAGGTGGCTGAGTCGCCAACCCCGAAGGTATTTAGAAGATGCTAGACACGGTGCTTAGGGGCATGGTTTAGTGGTGGGCATGGAAGTGCTGGGGGTTGGACTCAATGGTCTTAGGGGTCTTTTCCAGTCTTAATGACTCTATGATTCATACAGCAGTCCTAAAGATCGTGCTGAAATGTTTTTATAGGAAGGTTCTCAAAAGTGGTTACGTTAAAAAAAAAAAAAAAAGAGAAACAAACACACCTGCCTGCCATAATGGCAAAGCCATTTTATTCATGCAGGAGAATGAAAACCATAAGGTCCTCTCATACTCTGTAACCCTTCCAAGGGACTCTAAGTTTTGCATAAACTATTGAAATGACTGATAGGTCAAAACAAACTACAACATTTAGTTATTTATTGCATATAAAGGCTGATACAACTGAAGAATACAATACAGGCAAGCAAGGATTGGACAGGGACTCAAAAATAAAAAATACTTGGGGTTCATCTTTATTACCTCTACTAAAATCCCCTGCTATCCTGGTCAAGTCACTTAGTGCCACTGAATTGTCTAGAACGCTAGGAAATAAAATGTTGTACAGAGACACAATTTTGATGTTATTATAGTGTACTGTGAATAATTATGTAAATTTGTATTAACAGTAGACTAAACAGTAGAAAAAGCAGTTCAGGGTGAAAAGACCTATAGCAAAACTAAAGACAGTGTTTCACCATATAGCTGACAATGAGAGTGCTTCTTATCACAATGTTTCCCCCAGTAATTTGTTTCAAATTAATGCTGAAATCTATGTACCAGTGAAGAAGTGCTGACTTATGACAGATATGATGCCCACATTATTTATATTGCAACCTAGATCTGTCAGAAGAATTGTTTTCAAACTATTTTTTTCTAGATATAGCATGTCTTTATAGTAATTTTGTAGATAAGCACAGCTAAATGTGCAAGGAAGAGAAATATTTTTCTCATTTCTATGATTACAGTATTTGGTTTTAATGAGAACTTCAGAGTTAATCTTTGTGTGCCTTCTTATCTGATCTTGCTTTGCTTGGCTTTTTAAACATAAATGTCCTGAAGCAAAATACCAGTAATCTTAAAATGTGGGAGGCAGATAACACGCCCGTCAAACTGTTCACTTTGATGCACACTATCAGAGACAATGCAAAGTGCCTGGTTTTCATCATGAAACTGAACCCTGCACCCAAATGCTATGAATATAATAAACTTCTAAAGGGGGATGATGAACATTTTTCTTCTATCTTTATTTATTAGTAGAACAAAGCAAAAGCAGCCTGAGGAAGGTGGGGGATTTTCTTGGATGAAAATGTTGTAGGTAAACTATCAGGACACAGAGACATTGCCACTTATTTAACATAGAATTCAAATTTCTTTTCAAGAACTTGGAGCTGGATCATTCAGGGACCTGGCAATGGAGAAAGGTACTTGATGCAAGTGATTGTCTAAAGACTGAATATGATGATAGACGAAAGTTTTGAAACACATTCCAATCAAAATTTCAAAACTAAGATGGTAGCTTTGTAGCAGTCTTTGTATCAAAAGAGGAACTGCTGCAAGAATAGTGCATCAGGGTAATGTGACCCCAGTGACTGAGGTGCTTAATGAGCAGACTGAACTAACTGGCATTAGTTAATCTGGTTTGTCCTTTTTTCCATCTATATGGACTTGTAAGTTCTCGTATAATTGATAGGCCTAGAATTTTTGAACAGTGGAAAAAAAAAAATAGTTTGTTTCCAAGTGCAAGTGAAAAACTCAGACTAATTGTGTTTTAGAAGTTCAGTAGTTAGAAAATAGTAGTTAGTAGTAGTTAGAAAACAGTTTAGTTGTTAGAAAATATACAAACTTTAGGAGAAGCCTACAGTATGAAATGATGTATCAGACTGTGATCCCTTATTCATCACCATGCAAGAGCTCAGTAGTCTTAAACCAGAACAGGAAGTTGCCATCTCATCATCCTGTTGTTACAGTACCACATGCTACTGTTCCTGTATGTCTGATGAGCATTCAATAACTTGACATTGTCTTACTCAATTAAATAAGTTAACATAAACAGTGGAATAAATTAACATAAACAGGCAAATGAAATACAAGGCAGAGAAATGGTATTAAATCTGTAGAGACTGAAAGCCTGAAAACAAATATTTATTTTGGAATTCTAGCCTTCTGATGCACCAACAAACAAATGATAGCAATCTTCTCTTTCAATTTGTGCTTTATGTTATCAAAAGAAAGGATAAACAGTCACATTTTCAAACAAACCTTATTTTGAGAAATATGCCAATTTACATTCAGGTTTAGCAGTGCACAAAATCAACAGTGTGTCTGAAAAAAAAAAAAATCATACTGCAATAAATGTCTCATTTTAAATTATCATAGAAGATTACTAAAGCTTCACAACAAAGCAAAAAACTTACCTGTAAATCAAACTCTGAAATATTTCTGAAAAGGAGTCAAATATTCCTTTTAAGCATGCTATCAACTGTGGTTGCCTTCTTGTAATCATACATCAACAGAAGACATTAATGCCGGGCCCACTTTCCAAAGGTTGAAGATGATTGGAAGATGTTACCATTTTACTTGGTTTAGATGGGCAGGTTTTGGGCATGGTGGGAGGTTGCAGGGGAAGAAGCCAACAGCTTCTCCATTGGAAGAAGCCAACAGTTGTCTTATGCTGGACATGGCTGGTTTCACAATGGACTCAATGCAGTACAAAGCCAAGTAAACCAGTGAAGCTGATGGCACCCCAGTTGAAACATATTTTCAAAAGAGCAAAACAGTATCAGTCCTAGAAAAGCAGGTTGTCAAGGGGTGAGAAAGTACAGAGAGAAGATTTAGGTCAGAAGCAGAAGATAAGATGCCAGGGCAGACAAAAAAAACTCTGCAGGCTGTCAAGGAACTATACTGGACCAGTTGAAAGATGTGATGAAGAAGAGGTAGCAGAGAGAAACTGCTGTGTACTGACCATGGCAGACCCCTGCTTCCACCCTTGCTTTCCTGTTTAAAGGAGTGTAACCTGCATCATAGCAAGGAGCACTGGGAGATATGAGAGGCACAGGGAGTGGAGGAGTGAAACAGAACCTGGTGAAATAGAGAAAAGTTTTTACAAACTGTTTTGACAATTGGGGCAGTTGGTTTGTTCGTGTGCTGGTTTTGCTTATTAGTGGTTTTATTTGTTCTGGTTTTGCTTTGTTTCTGCTTAACAGTATCCAATAATCAATAATTAAATTTATGTGCATTTATTTGTAATAAATTAACTTACCCAAGCCAAGTCATTTGTGAATTGGTAAGAAATCCCTCTATCTTCACTGCGATCCATGAAGTTTCTCACTCCTGCCTGTTGAGGTCAAAGTGTAAGCAAACAGCTGTAAGACCAACCTGCTGCAGGTGTGAGTGGGAGCTGTATGGATGAGCAGATGTGGGTAAAGCCTCAGGACCTGTGTCATAGCAGTTACTCAATGGAGAGAATACAATTTAGGTGCCAAATATGCATCAGGATGGTCAACAAGAAGTTGGTTGGGTTGAAGAAGCATGTGCCACCTTGCAGAACTGCCAGATTCAGGAGGAAGTGCCACTTTTTTATATGATTTTCTTTAATATGCGTACACTTGTGTGACCAAGTCTTGCTGAGCTCCAGGGGACCACTGGGGTTTGTGCAAGAATATTGAAAGACATAGAGTTGGCAGGGGAAACACCATCTCCTTTTCTATTTAACAGAATGTTTACTTCATGTTGGCATTAAAGCTAGGTTTTGTTGTTCAATAATTAATAAATTCTGCTTTGAAGGTTTTTTGGTTGGTTTGGGTTTTCTTTGGTTTTTTGGGGTTTTTTATCTTACACTGATTTTTCAGGAGCAGATATAGGAGTGCTCTGTGACCATATTCACTGATTCTGGTCTTAGTTAGATGAATGTTGGAAAATGGTTTTGCACTGGGTTTCCCCACATGATGGAGAAATTAGTACATTGCCATTTCCACTTCTCTTGAACACTGGCAACATGTACATGTTTTTAAAGCACATTGTATTTCCTTTTTTTCATGTTCTGAAAGCGAAGGTTTCTTTAATGGTTGATTTTCTCTAAACTTCATTAATTCCTAGTGGTCCAAGGTGGCTTGTATCTTTCTACTGGTTGGATTGTACTGGAGAGCATTGATGATGCTGGCACATCTCAGAGTACAGCATGAAGGACCAGGTGCAGTTTCTCCTCATATGACAGTTTGTAGACAGGGAAAGTAGGTGGAAGTCTGTGGATTTTTACCTCCCCAACCTTTCTAAATAGAAGGGAATGAGATGGATGCAACATACTCCTGTTTATGACAATGGTAACTTTTTCTCCTCCTGAAATGCTCACAATAATAATAAATGGTTCTGTTGCTCTGACAAAGCCCCAGTGGCATTTTCCTGTCTCCCAGCAGCAGTTCCAAGCTTTGTGGGTTTGGATGGGTCCTATTGTTATTGTTGTTTAGATCTTAATGAATACTGATAAAATATTCATTGGCTTTCGAAAAAAAAAAATTAAGCTTTTTGAAATTATGCACCTGTGTGGGTAACTAAAGGTATCCTGCCATAATGGTCCATAAAAAAAAATCAACAGAATGAAAGCATCAATAAAATTGTCTTTACAGCTACTTCCAAACTGCATTTTCTGCTGGCCTAGGTTTTACTTCTTTAAATATTAATTATTGATTTGCTAGTTTGAAAACACATCCTGAAGTTCCCCTAGGCACATAGATACATTTTTTTTATTATTATTTACTTCTCCTCCTTTCCATCTTCTCCTTCATTTCCATTTTCCTGTCTTGTATCTTCCCCCACAATAAGCAGGGTTAATGAAACTCATTTGTGAGTGACATTAGTGCTGTACATCAATGATATCAGTGGTAGATGTTATAAAGTTACTGGAAGCTGTGTTCATACATAGTGTGAAATCTTATTGCAAAAGATAGTGGGGAAAATACTTGACAAATGCTGCAAGACCCAAGAGGTGAAGGACAAGAAATGAAGAGAGATCTTCATACTGTTTGGGCTTTTGACTGAGTACTACTCAGTCAAGTACTTTTCTCAGCCCCAGCTTACATAAAACAACCATAAAACATTCGCAAGACTTATGTTTAAGAGAAGTGCACTGAAAGTTTCTCTTCCATGCAAAGTTTCCTTGAGTCATGTTGCCTTTCCAGCAAGTCAGTCTTGGCTGTAGGTGTCTGGTGCTTACCTTTCATAAAATCATATATTCACAGAATGGTTTGCCTTGGAAGTGACCTCAAAAATCACCTAGTTCCAGCCTCCCTGCCACAGGCAGGGACAACTTCCACTAGACCAGTTTGCTCAGAGCTCCATCCAGCCTGGTTTTGAACATCTTCAGGGGCATCTACAACTTCCCAGCAACCTGTTATAGTATCTATCCACCTTCATAGAATTTCTTCCTAATATCAAACCTAAATCTACCCTATTTCAATTTAAGGTCATTATGCCTTGTTCTCTCATGACATGGCCTTGTCAAATGGCCCTCTCCAGCTTTCCTATAGGTCCCCTTCAGGTACGGGAAGACTTCAATATGATCTCCCCTGAGCCTTCTCTTCTCCTGACTAAAGAGCCCCAACTCTATCATTCTGTCCTCATAGGAGAATTGTTGCAGCCCTTTGATCTTTTTGGAGACCTCCTCTGGACTCACTCCAACAGGCCCATATCCTTCCTGTGCTGGCACTCCAGAGCTGAATGCAGTGTTCCAGGTGGGGTCTCACCAGAACAGAGCAGAGCAGAGCAGAGCAGAGAGGCAGAATCCCCTCCCTCACCCTACTGGCCACACTGCTTTGGATGCAGCCCAGGATGCAACTGGGCAGAGCAGAGAGGCAGAATCCCCTCCCTCACCCTACTGGCCACACTGCTTTGGATGCAGCCCAGGATGCAACTGGCTTTCTGGGCTGTGAGTGCACATGGCTGGGTCATGTCAAGTTTTTCATGCACCAGAACACCCAAGTCCTTTCCCTTAGGGCTGTTCTCAATCCACTGTCCACCTAGCCTTCACTGACACTACGGCTTGCCCTGACCCAGATACAGCACCTTGCACTTGGATGTCATGGGGAGGCATTGTCAAATGCTTTGCACAAGTTCAGGTGCCTGACGTCAGTGCTCTTCCCTCATCTATTGCTGCAACCCTGTCAAAAGTGGTCACCAAATTTCTCAGGCAGGATTTGCCCTTAGTGAAGCCATCTTGGCTGTCATCAATCACCTCCTGATTTTCAAAGTGTCTAACTTTCCAAGAGAATCCCCTCCATGATCTTGCCAGGCACCAAGGTGAGACTGACCAGCCTGTAGTTCTACAGGTTTTCCTTATTGTCTGTTATGAAAATGGACATTACTAGTTTCCCAGTTCCCCTTTCTCCTCTCTTTTTATTATTTTAAGTGGGAACTTCATTGAACTGCCACAACTTAACTATGATGGGGAGTGGCTTAGCCACTTCCTTAACCAATTCCTTCCGGACCTGCAGATATATCTTATCAAGTCCAATGGACTCAGGCACCTTCAGGCGCCTTAGATGGTCCTGAACCTGATCTTCTATAGCAGGCAGTTCTACTTTTTGCTAGTTGCTAGTTGCTGTCTGCAATTTGGGCAGTGTGGCTGGAGCACTTCCTGGAAAAGAGCAAGGCAAAAAAATCCTGGAGTGCCTCACCCTTCTCCCCATCCAGGGTAAACTTTCACCAAAAATAAGAGAGCTTGAACTAGAAGAGTAACAGAAAAAGAATTCACCAGTTGAAAGAGTGGTAATCATTTCAATCTGCAAAACCCTAATTGCTGTGTTTTGTCTCAATCCTAATGATTTTAATTGTAAGAAGAAGGCAAAGAAAACCCTTTTAAACTTGTTACCTAAAATGCCTTTGCAGGCTGTGTAAAAAACGCTTCATCTTAGTGGACCCCAAGACACCTAGTGGACCTCAATCCTTTTGATTTAAACTTACTGAATTTACTGAAGTTTAAATCTGAGACAGATTTATACTTCCTCAGTCCAGGGATGATCTTCAAAAGTGTTCTAAGATTTTCAGGAAAAAAATGTATGCCTATCCTAAGTTCAGATGCTTCCTTTTGAATCAAAGTAGTTTCTTCACTGCTACAGAGTTCAGACTTCTTTCTCTGACTTTTATTGAGTCTATCCTTTGGAAACCAAGAAGATTTCTTTAATTAGCAAAGTTCTCCCATATGGTGCTTGGACTTTGTGTGAATGTGTTTTGTATGCTGTCTCATAGCTGGGAGCTGAATTGGGTTTTTTATGATTCAAAGGCAACAGCTCTGCCTGGTGAGGCAAACAAAGCTTATCTGAAGCCAGTGGGAACCAAGAAACTGCTCTGGAGCTGAATCTGATCTTTCTTCCATTTAAACCTTTGAGCACAGTCGCAGCCCTGTGGATATTAAAGAAAACTATATTAAAGAACTTAGCTCTAAGTGACCCTGCAGATTGTCACTTGTAACAATATGCCTCTAAAATGACCATATCTTTCTGAAAATGCAGATGTAGCTTCTGACTCCTAAAAGTTTTTCCCTATCAAGCTGCTTCTGAATGCAGTTTGGTTGTGATTAAAAGCAAGCCTTAAACCCATAACTTCACTTTTTTGAAGATTGTGGGAGGGATAATTGCAGTTATCTTTTGTATTCTTTTACCACTTGGTTAGGGGAAGTACCCATGCCAAATTCTTTTCTAAAAGAGACTAGAACTATATAAAAATGCTACATGCACCTTGGAAGAATAAAATCCGGATATTCCTAAAACTGGTGTCATTGCTCTGTAGGATCTACCTTCTCTCCAAATGGTCCACATATAGTGCTTGCAGTTTGTATCCTTACTGTGCTGCCGGTGGTTTTCTGGTATGCTCATTTTCACACATTTTATGATTTTGGCATTTTATCTATACATGGGAATTTCTTTCCAATCCCAGCCAGAACCCTTTAGAGCAAAGTGGTAATTTTGGCTCTTTGTTCCTAGAGGAATTATATGGACAGCAAAAAAGAGAGAACTCCTCGCCAAAAGCTGGTTCCTTCTTTCTCAGCTATCATATATGTGGTATATTTTGAAAGACAGAAATTATAGCATCGGTATGGAATAAAGATTACAAAACTGTCATTTTGTCATAACCCTTTTTGATGAGTTTCTGTAGTAGTTAGGTCTAAACTGTGTGTGCACATTATGGATTTATTTCTGCAGTCTTTCCTTTGGGAATTATGCAATTATGTGAGGATCCAGCCTGTGCAGTCACAAAGACAAGCTTGAAAACACATTAGTAGTGCTGCTGATGTAGTGGAATGTTCTAAACCCACAGGGAATGTTAGACAACACAGCTAAGAACACCCAGCAGTCAGTGGAACAGTTCCAGTGGAAATTGTGTTTCTAAACATCTTATTTTTTGGAATCACAAACAACAGTAGAGCACAAGATTTTTTTATATTGAAAGTGGCAAAATCTGCAGCTAATTCTATTCATCAAAAAAAAGCCCCCACCCTGTTAATAAATGCAGATTAGACAGCTGTCCACACACATTCCTGCCTATGACAGACAAATGGCTGTGCAGCAGGAGTATCTCTGCCCCTCTGAAAGCAACATCTGCTCTGTGCCACTACTCTTGCAGAAAGGTGAGAGGCCCTTGCCATTGGGCTCAGGAGGCCAAACTTTTCTTAGGTGTGGTGGCTGAGTTGCACCATCCTTCTCTGGGAAATATGGCAGATAGCTCTTGTTGTAGTGTCTTCACATTTATAAGTGTACAAGGAGAAGGTAGGATGTACAGCAAAAGCAGAAGGGGAGAATTCCTTGCTGAATTCCTTTCAAAAGGGAAGATTTTAGGACATTTTTCATCTGTTATTGTCATATTTATATATTGAAAATATATTAAATATACTTAGTATTTATTAATATGACAATATATTAAAAATGGTCATATTTAATAAGTCTAA
>VXAC01001269.1:0-29122 GCA_013399225.1 Rhipidura dahli | reverse complement strand
CCAACCTGGTGATCCTGGGATTCACCGACCTGTGTGGAGCCCTGGCTGGCAGAGCTCCAGGGGTGTGAGTGCCAGGGAAGGGCAGCGCTGTGCCCGGCTCCCAGTGGGGCGCTGCCTCTGCTCTGCACGGCCTCGGGGCAGCAACAGGGCTGGAATTGGCTCCTGGCTCCCCTGGGATTTTATCCCACAGCCTGAGGCATCACCTGGGTCAGCCCTCAGGTCCAGGCTTGGGGGGATATTTGGGAACAGGGAGTGAGACCAGGGGTCACTTGGGATGTGCGTGAGGAGCAGCTCCAGAGGAGTCCAGAGGGACAGAGGGAGAGGAGATGGGGAGGGAGAGGGAGGCTGGTGCAGAGGGAAGGAGCCACAGTTCCTTAGGATTTAAATGAAGAGGGAACGATTTTAAACTGCCAGAGGGCCGGGCTGGGTGGGATCCTGGGAAGGAATTGTTCCCTGGGAGGGTGAAGAGAGGCTGGGCTGGAATTCCCAGAGCAGCTGGGGCTGCCCCTGGATCCCTGGCAGTGCCCAAGGCCAGGCTGGACATTGGGGCTGGGAGCAGCCTGGGACAGTGGGAGGTGTCCCTGCCATGGCAGGGGTGGCACTGGGTGGGCTGTGAGGTCCTTCCAGCCCAACCCATCATGTGCTGCCAGCTCAGGGGTGCAGAGGAGCTGGGCCAGGCTGTCCCTCTGCAGACCTTGGCATGGGAATCATTAAATCCCAGCCCCATGGAATGCTTTGGGTGGAAAAGGACCTTAAAGCCCATCCATCCCCTTCCCTGCACTGAGGGTTTCACTGGGGTCCCTAAGGGATTATGCCAAAGTGCAAATCAGTGAGAAGAGATTAAATTCTCTTTTTTAATTATATATTTTGAAGCTGAACTTAGCCCAGGTTTTGTTGGTAGGGTTTTTTTGGGTTTTCTGTTCCTGGCAAACCAATATTCCAGGGCACCACGCTCTGTTTGAAGCAGTAGCAGACCCAATCCAGCAATTACCCCAAAAAATGTTTAGGTTCATCTCCTGTTTTTAATTGGTTTTTGGTGGCTTAATAAGCTCCCTGTGGATAATTCAGTGAAACAGTGCAGTGTGATCACTTTATTTCTTCATTCTCAGAAGCTCTTTGTATGGAACCACCAGGGTTCAACCTGTGATCCCTGACAGTGGTTTGGGTTTCGGGGAGCTGGATTTTATGAGTTTGGGAAAACAATTTCCAGTCTCCTTCAATTAATGCATTAACTTTTAATGGCTGAAAATATCCATGGAGTGTCCTGATGGAGTACAAGTGAAGATTGTCCCAGTTTTGTTGTTGAAATAAGAACTGGAAATTTGGCCAGTCCAAAATTTGAGTTGTTGTGGGCGGTCGACCTCTGATAAAAATGGGGCTGAAAACCAGGAATTTCCAACAGAAATCCCAATTCTTTGTTCTGCTTCCCAGCCCAGTTGGCCGAGGGTTCTTTTCAGTGCCTGTGGGTGAGCTCTGAACTCAGCACAGCACGAGGGGAACCTGCAGGGTCCATGAAATGTTTCATTTTTCACTTCTCTTCTTTTGGATGTTCACAGTCATCCCATGAATTCTTTCCAGGGTTTTAGTCATTCTTCCCTAATGGAATAATTAATATTGCAGATGGGAATTATTTGTATCTGAGGGACTTCAGGGAGCAGTGTGGTCAGGATTTGTGGGCACTGAGCGTGTCTGGTTTGTTGTTTTCCAGGAAAAAAAGGTTTGTGGAAGCTCCCTTTTAACCTAACCACAATTATGGGGCTCTGGTGTAAATTATGGTGGGGAAAAAGAGGGAAAGGATTTGGAATTTGGAGATTGCTGCTGCTCACAGCCAGCATGGGGAATCTCCTCTGCTTGGAGGAATGGCCATCCCATTGCTGTTTTCCTTGGGATTTTGGGACTCTCTGCAGACCCCTGCCAGGTGAAGCTGCTTCCCAAGGACCACCTGGAAGCTGTGGGGAATTCTGGGAGCTGGGAGTCAGGAGAGGTTGGTTTTTCCCCATTATTTCAGCATGTTGATGGCTGATTTTTCCCTTTGAGGAGCGTGACTGTCCGATGATTCACGGCTGCTTTCCGTAGGCATTCCAGAAGGAATCACAACCACGGCGCTCCTGGTGCTGCTTGTTCACTGCACAAAACATCCAGAAAGCAAATTGGAGCTCATTAATCTGCCTTGCATCTTCCCAATTAGAATTGTTAATTAATTTTCGGGGGTTTGGAGCCAATTTCACGGGGATGATCTCCATGTGCACATCACACTTCAGCACTGGCCTTGTGCTGAAAGCTGAGCTGCTTTCATATTGAAATCCTGATTTGAGGCCAGCACAGAGGATTGGTATTTTTGCTTCCAGCATTAAAAAAAGAATTGTTTTGTGCTTTGTAATCTGTCACAACAACAATTTGCTTCTTCTTGCAATACATCTTTTTATTTGGCTGGCTGAGCAGGATTTTCATTTGTAACCTCTGTGTCCAGGAAGGAAAATGTAACATCAGAGCAGCCCGAGGAAACACCCTCAGAGCAAATAATTTGCATTTTCACAGGTTAATTTTAGACTATTCTACAGGATTTTGCTGTGAAAAAGTGTGGCTGAAGCAAAGTCAGATTTTCATCAGAAAAGAAAAAGGCAGAAATAGCAAAACATCAGGGGAGATTTAAAAATTGGTATTATTTACTCTCCAGGCTGTTGCTTTCTCTTAGTTCCATGGAAATTGCAGGAGAAGGAAATTCCTTCCCATTTAGGGCAAGGGATAATTGCAGCACAGGACACAGTCAGGATCTGGGTGCAGGGAAAAGCTTTGGAGGGAGGATGGAGATTCCTGAGCTCCATTCCCGGAGCCTGAATCCTTTGCTGAGTGAGGCTGGGAAGTTTGGGATTAATTGGGACCAGCTTTGGATGGTGGGAAGAGATCAGAACATTCTGGAAACCCCTCACAGGGGTGGCTTTCAGTTCACACCAGAGGTGCAGTGGGAATTCCAGGGAGCTTGTGTAGGGAACTGTGGAATTCATGGAGCAGATTGAGTTGGGAGGGATCTCAGGGATTATCCCACCATGGGCAGGGACACCTCCCACTGTCCCAGGCTGCTCCAGCCTGGCCTTGGGCACTGCCAGGGATCCAGGGGCAGCCACAGCTGCTCTGGGAATTCCATCCCAGCCCCTCTCCACCCTCCCAGGGAACAATTCCTTCCCAATATCCCATCTAAATTTACCTTTTTCGCAGTTTAAAGCCTGTGTCCTGTCCCGCCATCCCTTGTCCCGAATCCCTCTCCTTGATCCTCTTCAGGCCCTGGAAATCCTCTCCATAACAATGTAGTACAAGTAGTAAATCAACAGCTCTGAGCATAAAAGAACATTTATCCTGAAAACCATTACTCATTTATCTATTTAAAGCCCCTTTGTTTTATGCAGGTGAGTACAAATCCCATTGTACTCCATGAATCCAGGGAAAAGGAGCCTCTGGCAGCAGAGCCAGGATGTTCTGCAGTGTCAGTTGTACCCCACTCCCACCTCTGCCTCTCCAGGCTCTGTTGGCCCACACGACTCCAAAGGAATAAAAGCTGGATCTGCTCTAAAAAAAAAAACTGGAGAGGGTTAGAGTGCAGTGGGAAGGGAGGGTTGGAGCAGTCACATCCCTGCTTTGACTGGAGGGGTTTTTTTCCCTAAGAATCCGTGGTTTTGTGTCACAGTTCCCCTGCACAGGCTGATTAGTCACTGTAATTAAAGCCTGAACCTCCCTGGGGAGGCAAAAGGCCCCTGATTTCTGTGTGTGTTCTTTGAACTGCAGGTCAGGGAGGGGAATAATTGCTGGAAAATTGATGGCTTCAGTTCCAAAAGTCACAGAGCCCACTTTGCTCATTCCTGCTCTCCCAGGGTGGGATGTTAAATGTGTCAGGAATATTACCAGGGAACAGCAGTGTGGGCAGCAGGAAAGGAGGGAGGGGATTCTGCCCCTCTGCCCTGCTCAGGTCAGGCCCCACCTGCAGAGCTGCCCCAGCCCTGGGGCCAACAGCACAGGGATGTGAAGCTGCTGGAGAAATTCCAGAGGAATCCACGGAGCTGCTCCAGGGCTGGAGCCCCTCTGGAGCCAGGCTGGGAGAGCTGGGGGTGCTCACCTGGACAGGAGAAGGCTCCAGGGAGAGCTCCGAGCCCCTTGCAGGGCCTGAAGGGGCTCCAGGAGAGCTGCAGAGGGACTGGGGACAAGGGCTGGAGGGACAGGAGCCAGGGAATGGCTTCCCAGTGCCAGAGGGCAGGGCTGGGTGGGATCTTGGGCAGGAATTGTTCCCTGGGAGGGTGGGCAGGCCCTGGCACAGGGTGCCCAGAGCAGCTGTGGCTGCCCCTGGATCCCTGGCAGTGCCCAAGGCCAGGCTGGACATTGGGGCTGGGAGCAGCCTGGGACAGTGGGAGGTGTCCCTGCCCATGACAGGGGTGGCACTGGATGGGCTTTAAGCTCCCTCCCAACCCAAACCATTCCAGGATTCTTTGTCCTACAGCATTCCCATCCTCACTGGGACCATTCCCAGCAGGTTAGTGACTTCCATAAAGACTCCAATCCTCCAGATCCCTTCAGTGAACCCATTTTTTTTATGGCACTTTTTCCTTGTTTAAGCTGCAGCAGCAGCTCTGTCTCTCCTTCCTCCCTTCTCCAAATATTGATATCCTAATTGTTGGAAAAGCTGGATTCCATTATCCCCTCTGTTTTGGGCACCCCTCTCCCTGTGAGACCAAAGTCCTCTCTCTGGAGAGGTGGTGCTGCTGCCACCTTTGCATTTCCCCAAGCAGGAAATCTCCCTAAAAGTCTTGTCCCCCTGAATTATATCCATGTTTTCATGGAACAAGAATGGAATTTTTTTAAAAAATCCTTTGGAATTGTGTCTTGTCCAGTGGTGGAGTGAGACTGAGATTGGTTTATTCCAATTATTGTACTGAGTGATCTGTGAAACCCAGGAAATTCTTATTTAATTCCATTTTTTAAATTAAATTGAGGAGCTGGCAAATGGTACAGCTCTCCCACAGGAATTTTTACCTGGTTTCAGTGGTGGGAAATGGTGCCAGTTAGTGCCTGTATTCCCAAATTTTGTGTATCCAACTCTGTGATGCCAAAACCCTGCAGGATTTTCCTGGGCAGGATTTCATTCTGTACTTCTTTCTGCCTGAAGTGTAAATCTTTGTGGTGTTAATCCAATTCCTTGGTTTCTGTCGTACAGAACAGAACAAAAGCAGCCCTTTGTGTTAGGCAGGACCTGGATCCAAGGTTAATTGGAATTTTATGGATAATCCCTCACCCTGTTCTGGACACAATTGGATAGACCTTCCCAGAATGTGAGCATCACATCCTTAATAAACTTTTATTTTGTTTTTCAAGCCTTGGAGTGGCAGTGGATGAATGTTCCCTCTCAGGTATCACCTCAGGAGTGTATTCCTTGATTGGTTTATTTTTTATTTATTAGGACATCACTTTGTCTGAGGTTCAGAGCTGCTCTGCTTCCTGGGACATTTTATCCCTTCACCTGTGAGTTCATTCCATGAGGTGAACTCAGAGAATTCACACTAAAAACATAGAAATGGAATTTTTGTTGGTTCTATTGTACAAATTACTGACCATTTTTAGGGCTTCACACCAAGATTATTCCTTTTTGCTGTCAGCTTCTCTTCCTAAATCCTTTAAAATGCCGTTTTTTATTGTAAGGATATTACGGAATCATGGAATGGGTTGGCTTGGGATGAGCTTTGAGGCCCCTCCCAACCTCAACCAGTCTGGAATTCCACGTTCATGATGAGATGACAGAATTAATTTAGGAAGGGAGTGAATTCTGTCCTATTCCTGGGAATTTCTGCTTTGTTCCAGAGAATCCTTGAGTGCTGTCCAATTCCCAGTGCTGGGAATCCTTTCTGCTGGAATGTGCCCTTCTCTGTTTCCTTCTTCTGAAAGGCATTCCCTCATTCCCAGATTGGCAGGACCCCGTGGAGCAAAGTTCAGTGCCAACAAATCCAGAACAAGAGCAAATGATTGGATAATTCCCTGGGTCAGCAATAATGGGCACTAATTCAGGCTCATTTTGGAGATTGAATTAGGATTTGAAGTGGATTCTCTATTAAGAGCAATTTCTGAGGGTCCCCTTCTCCATCAAGCACCAATTCTTAGGGGAAAATTGCTTCAGACACACAAAAAAAAAGGGATTTTCAGTGCTGTTTGTAACAGGGAGCACTGGGAGTTTTGACCTCTGAATAGACACATTTTTTATCTTTTTGACATTTAAATCAAGCAGGGATTTTTCTTTCCTCTGTTGGGTGTTACACACACAAATTAAAGGAGGTGCCAGCACCCAGCTCCTGGTCAGTTCTACATAAATAAGAAATAAATGCTGATTTGGGGTTGAATTGCCCCAAAGAGGGCATTGCATGCAGAAAAATCATCCTTTTTTTAGGGGAATGGCATCAGCAGAGCCTAATAAAGGAAAAAAAATCCTCACCACTGAAATAATTCCTTTCTTAAAGCATTTCCATGGGTGGAAATTTCCATTCTGTCCTGCAGTTGGATGTGTTTGAGTTTGACTTTGAGTTGACTTTGGGAAATGCTGGATGTTATTCCAACACTGGAAAAAGCAGGAGCTGCTCCTCTTTAATTATCAGCAATCAAATTGATTTTACTTCAAAGTCTGACAATATTCATTTCTGACGGGGCTTTTCCATAGGATCTCCTGGTTGGAATTGCCCTCAGAGGTCTCTTCCAACCTAAACAATTCTGCTGGAATCTTAAAATCTGTTTTTGTGGGAACTCTGAAGGTTTAAGGTGAGGGATGGGGATGTTGTAGAGGTGTTGGGAAGTTTTCCCAAGGGATCTTTCCCTGCTTTTATTTCAGTGGAAGCCTTGCCTTCCTCCCTGATTTACTGTCAGTGGCAGAACTTGCGAATTCAAGCAGATTTCACCAGAAATCGGGGGTTTCAATTGAATTGAATTGAAACTTTTAATTTAATTGTGCCAGAGGCTGAGCATCTTTGACTGCAGACACATCCCAGGCATTCAGCTGCTGATTAAAACCCAAATAAAAGGTGGAAAGGGCAAAAAAAAAAAACCACCTGAAAACAGAAAGATTTGGGGTTTGGCCTTTTCTTCAGTGTGAACTGAACCAAATTTAAACCAAATTTGATTTGAATTCCGTGGATGCTGTGGCAGGGAGTGGCCTGGAATAGGTTCAATCCCAAATCTTTTGCTGGCATTTCCAGTTCCCTGTGACATTTAATGTCTGTCACCTGCTCATCACTTTAAAAACAGCCGTGGAGAGGGGGGAAAAAAACCTGGGAAATAATGGGAAAGCAACGGTTGTGTCAAGAAAAGGCTTGAAATCCTAATTATTGCCTTCTGCCATGAAAGGCACAGGTGGGAGTCGTTAACTCCAAAATAACCCCCAAAAAACAACACACCCCAAAGCAGCATCTTTGGAAAAGGAAGAATGGGAGGGAAATTTGGGAATGAGAGGAATGGGAAAATTGCGTAAGGAGGAGAGGATTGACAGGAGGGATCTTCTGCTCAGGAAGAACCAGCAGCGAGCAGGAAATGGGGAATGGTTTGGAATTCCAGGGAAAATATCAAATTGCACACAAGGCCTGGGATAAGAAAAAAAAAATTGTGAGGGAAAAACCACTGGAAAACCCAACTATGGAGATTCCTGCCTGGAAAAGGGTCTCTTACCTGAATTCCAGAGCTGTTATTTGGGTCTTAATCCAAGGAAAGTTTGGGAATTCTAATGGAGATTGCAAATTATGAGCAAATATTGTGAGGGAAAAACCACTGGAAAACCCAACTATGGAGATTCCTGCCTGGAAAAGGGCCTTTTATCTGCACTCCAGAGCTGCCTTTTGGGTCTTAATCCCAGGAATATTTTGGCAAGATGGAAAAGGAGTGGGTTTGGAAACGAGGGAAAATCAGCTGTGGAGCAGGCTGGAATTGCACCTCCCAGGCCAAAGGTTCACAGGCGTCTCCTGGAGCTTCCAGGGATTGCTGATTGTTCCAGTCGGGAACATTGCTGGCTGTTCTTTGTGGCACGGATTGGGGACTGGGACGAGGGACAGGATATTCAGGAGAGCTCGGAGCCGGCTCGGGAGCCTCTGGAAGTGCTGAGTAACTTTTTTAATAATCAAACCCATTAAAATATAATGAGAAGGCGGCAGGGGGGGTCTCATCCTGGCTCATCCCATTATTTGCTGCCGTATGGGAACAAATTTCCCTTGGATTCTCCCTGGCATATTAAAACACCATCCAAAACCACCCCCCTGGATGCGGGATTGAAGCTGGGGAAGGGATCCGTGCACGGCTCAGCTGTTCCCGAGCCGGGAGAGGCGAGGGATGCTTCCTGCGGCATTGTTGTAACCATGACTCCGCGGACGTCATCCCGGGAAAAACAGCGCCGGGAACATTTGCAGAACAAAGCCGAGGGGTCCTGGCGGAGCTCTGCCGCTCATTTGCATCCCCATTTAACTCCCTGCCCGCTTTCGGAGCCCCGGCAATTCCGCTTTGGGGAAGGCGCTTCCAGAGGGATGTTGGGATGGGCGCTGGGCAGGTGACTCTGCTGATTCAGCAGCTTTGGTCCGGCCCTCTCCGGAATAATTCTGGTGGGAGGTGGAATGGAATAGCATCAGAGCCCCGGAAGTGCTGCTGAGAGTCGTTTTTATGGCTCTGTTGGATCCTGGGTGACCCCGTGAATAAAAACACCGGGAAAAGGGGGGAAACATGGAAAAGCAGTGTAAAGGAAAAGGGAGGGATGCCAGTGGAGGGGAAGGACCAAGGGGATGGAGGCTGGAGGAGGAGCGAGGATGGAGGGAGGGAAAGCAGGACTCTGGGGCCTGACCTTGCTCCCCTTCCCAATCCCATCCAGATTCCGTTCTGCTGCCTGCTTTTCCTTAAAAGCTGGGAAGGGGACGGGAACACGGAGCTCTGGGAGCATCCATAGGCATGATCCTCTCTGGATCCACATGGATCCTCTGCTCCGGGGGATGTGGGGCATCCCTTGGCCCTGCTGCCCTGCTGGAGGCACATTCCCTGTTCTTCCCAGCCCTTCCATACCATGGTTGGGATGTTTTCCACCTGGAAGAGCCTGACAAGGTACAGACATTGCACCTGAGGGCTCCTGTGTGTTGGTGCCTTAGGATTTGTCACAAAAACACTTCAAATTGAGCTTTTGGGGGTTTTTGGTTGATGCCAAGGCCTCCCAGTTCCGTTCCAGTTTCCCCTGGAGCGGAATGAAATTAAAGAATGGGATTATACAGGAATGATCCCACTGGAAATGCCCCAAAAGGAAATCCTGCCTCGTTCGCGGCAGAGTTGTTTGGCAGGAGGTCAGAGCAACAGGAAATCATTCCAAGGGAATTCCCACATGTCTTTCCAAGCTAGAAATCATTCCAAGGGAATTCCAAGGTGTCCATCCAAGCTGACAGGGTCTCCCTGGAAGTTTGAAACCCACTTCCAAGGAACAGGGCCTTTTTCCCCCTTGAAAATGGAAAGTTCACCAATAATCCCCAATTTTTTTTTCCATGAAAACTGAACATTTACTGGTAATTAACAAAATGAATTAACAGGAAGTTCAATTATTATTTTGCATATTTGACATTTTAAAAAAGACAGTTTATCCATTTAAATTTTATTTTAAAATTAATTGTCAGGAAATAAATTGCTATTAAACATTTCTGTCTCTTGATGTAGTGAGAGGAAAAGGAAGTTTTGAATAAATTCCCAGATTTTTTTTTTGTGCTGCTCAGGGAAGTCCAGGGAAGATTTACTTCACTTCAGGGAATAAATTCAGCAGAAATCCTGAAGAAATTAGGATTTCTTTTAATTCCTGTGGGCTTTTCCAGTCTAAAAACTGGATATCACTTTCCCAGTGCTCAGGTGATTTTCCTGCCTCTTTTTTAAAAAAAAGTGCATTTTTTCCCAGTAAAATATCCAATAAATCCTGAAGTAGTTACATTCCATACCACATTCCATGAGGCTGCTGCTGTTGGGATTCTCCCATGGTTTAGGAAGTTTTTCCCTGTGTTTTGAGGACTTCCGGATCATCTCCGATAGTTCCAAGTCCCTCTTCATGGAGTGCTGGCTCTGACTCATCCTCAGCTGAGTCATCCCTAATATTGGACCATCCTTCAAAGGAAGGAAATCTTGGAAAACTTTTCCCTCCTGGCATCCCCCCCAACAAAGGCTCGAGTCAATAAATCCAACACAAAAGAGGTGACATCAAAGGATTCCAAGTTTTCTTTGGCAAATCGCATCCCAGTGGGAGAAGAAAGGTAAATCCCTTCCCAGCCGTGCCAAAATCACGGATCATCTGCATCAAAGGGGCCATGTCCTGGGATCAAAGCTTCCTCTCTCCATAATTTATCCTGACTGGAAATTATGGATGAGTTTTCCACCATTCCCTCGCGCTCTGCAAATCCCTGAAGCTGGAGTTTGGAGCGAGCCACGGGAAGGGAGCAGGAGGGGAGGATGGGTGGGATGAGCTCAGCCAGAAACTTGGGAGCAAAGGATGTGGCTGCTGCAGCAGCAATTCCCTGCCAGGGACTGGCATTCCCTGGGTTTGTGCTGGGTGTCGTTGTCCAAAGAAATTCCCGCCAGCCCTGGGAGGCTTTGGAGTGAGGAGCATCCAGGCTGCAGCCTGAACATGGAACCGTGGAATNTTGGGCACTGCCAGGGATCCAGGGGCAGCCCCAGCTGCTCTGGGAATTCCATCCCAGCTCTTCCCCACCCTCCCAGCCAGGAATTCCTTCCCAATATCCATCTAAATCTACCTTCTTTCAGCTTAAAGCCATTCTCTGGGTCCTGTCCCTCCATCTGTCATCCCCAGTCCCTCTGCAGCTCTCCTGGAGCACTGGAAAGGGCTCGGAGCTCTCCCTTGAGCCTTCTCCTGTCCAGGAGAATATTCCCAGCTCTCCCAGCCTGGCTCCAGAGCAAAGGGGCTCCAGCCCTGGAGCAGCTCCGTGGATTCCTCTGGAATCCCTCCAGCAGCTCCACATCCTCCCAGTCCCACATTCCTGGTGTCTGCAACTTTAAAACAGAGCTGGATTGACTCAAACCCTTTCCCTGGGATGTGTGGAAGTGGGATTTGTACTATTCCATCTGCTCCCTGAGGAGGAGGGAGGGAAACGCACTTGAATGAGGAGAACTTTGGGAAGACAAACACACGGACTTGGGAATGGGATGGGTTCCTTTTTAATAGTTCAGAGCTCTCAAAAGTGGGCTGGAAGCGTTCTGATTCCCAGGAAAAAGGCACAGGGAACAGCTCTGCAATTGGACCTGAATAAGGTGATGGGAATGGAAAACAGGGAGCACTGAAATAGTTTCCCATGGTGGATTCTCCATCGGGAAAGTGGAGATTTGCAGGAGTTCTTCCCTCGTAAATTAACAATTTAGGATAAAAACCCAGGAATTTCTCAGCTGGATTTCGAAGTGTAAAAGGATTGAATGAATTTGGGAGGAAATGGAACAACTGGGGACTTCCAGCATGGTTACACAGCCCACACGGAGCTGGTTTCATTCCATATCCAAGTGGAGTGAGGTGGAGTTACAGGGATGGGGATTGGAAACAGAACAGATCCTTTGGGAATATTTATTTGCTACTTGTAGTTTTTCCCTGGCTTCCACCTTTCAAATAAAATTTCCCTTTGTGTGGCAGGTCACAGCCAGCAGAGCTGCATTCCCACCTCCTGATTCCTCTGCTTCCCACCTCAACATTTCCAGGTTTTTCCTCCCCCTTTCCTGGCTTTCCCCCAGAAATTTCTGAGCTTCTTTAAAGCCTTTAAAGCAAAATTTTAATTAAATGTAAATAATGCAGCAGAGTTCATTTTAATTCAGATTTTAAGGACTCATGGAGTATCCATTCCAGGCTTTGGGAATACCACAGAGGTGTTGCCACAGAATTCCAGTGGTGCTTTTTATCTGTTTATCCTCTTCCAGAGCTGTGTTTTTAAGGATTCTGATCCATAGGCACTAATAGAGCTCCAATTCAATGTTTTGTTCTTTTGGAGGATTTAAATAGCTTTGGAAAAGAGCTTTGCCATAAATTATTCAAATAATAAATATATTTGGGACGTGTTCAAGGGTGAATGGGACTTGGAGCAACCTGGGATAGTGGGGGGTGTCCCTGTCCGTGGCAGGAGGTGGGATGGGATGGGATTTGAGCTCCTTTTCATCCCCCTAAATAAATACAGATTTTTCTTTTCCTCCTGAATGTGAAATCCATGTTTTTATTGACTTGATATATTCAGCATTTCCCCCAAATTTTTTACATGGGATTTGGTACTTTCCTTGAGTTTCTTCCTAAAGAAGTCTGGGATGATATAGGATAATAATTAAATGCTACTTTCTTCTATACAGATACAAAAAAATACATTTGAATATAAAAATCGGGATCTAAAATCCTGGAATGCCAAACACATCCACAGCCAGGATGCAGCTGTTTGGGAAGAGCATCCCTCAGTCACGGGAACAATTGGGAAAACAAACCCTGTGCTGTTTTTAGGCCGTCTCCAGAGGAGGGCTCATAAAATCTGCATGAATTCCATCCCAGAAATGGCTCCCAGCTCTTTCCCTGTGCCCGGGTTTCTTCTGGATTGTTGTGTTCTGCACATCCAGCCAGGGATCAGGGGGGTCAGCGCTTCCAGCTGCCTCTGATGGATTGGACTTGGCAGCTCCGTGGCCTCAGGGCTTCCTTGGGAGCTTCCTTGGAAAGCAGGTGAGCTGCTGGTACAGAGGAATTAGCTTTTTGTGGCCCTCCTGCAGTTTTCCCCTGGAAGTTTCCCTTTTTTCCCCCTGCATTTTTATGGATTAGTTGGTGATTTAAGACATCCATGGGCGTTCCCAGCTGATGGAGAAGGTGGAGCAGCTGGAGCCCTGTGGGACACACGGGGTCAGAGGTGTCCTTGGCAGGTGGCACCGAGGGCTCCTTTGGCTCATCCAGGTGTAGGATTGGATTTATTCCAGTGGGATTCCCTCAGAGTCAGCCAGGTTGGGAATTGTCACAGTTGGTGCTTCTGAGGGGATGTGAATATTGGCACCAGCTCTGTCCCCAGTGATGCCACTGGGATTCAACCCCCGGGCTGGACTGGAGAAGGCTCCAGGGAGAGCTCTGAGGGGCCTGAAGGGGCTCCAGGAGAACTGCAGAGGGACTGGGGACAGGGAATGACAGGACACAGGGAATGGCTTCCCAGTGACAAAACTCAGATGGGATATTGGGAAAAAAATCCTGCTTGTGAGGGTGGGCAGGCCCTGGAATGGAATTCCCAGAGCAGCTGTGGCTGCCCCTGGATCCCAAGGCCAGGCTGGACATTGGGGCTGGGAGCAGCCTGGAACAGTGGGAGGTGTCCCTGCCCATGACATGGATGGGCTTTAAGGTCCTTCCCAATCCAAACCATTCCAGGATTCCACGCTGCACAGCTGGAGCAGGGAGTGCCACATTCTGTTTTTCTGGATATTTTACCTGGAAAACAAATGGGAGCATTTGCAACAGCTGGGAAAGGATCCTGGAGTTCCCGATCTGCTGCCTTTTCCTGGCAGAAGATTTCTGGGAGCTGCCATGGGATCAGCACTCCTGGGATGCTTTTTAATCTCCCGGAATCAAGTCCATCATCAACATAATGAATTCCCATCCCGCTGCTCTCCTTGGTTCTCATGGAAAACCATCCAAGATTGCTCAAAATGCTCCTCATTCAGGGGAAGGACTTTCCTGAAGTATTCTGGGTGCTAATTGCTAATTTTGATGGCATTTGTTTTACCTGGAGTTACCTTTTCCCAAAGTGCGGAAGAGCTTCGGCAGGGAGGTCTCTTGGCATAAATTTAAACCCAGGAAAGGATTTTCCTGCACATGGAATTTTTTGTGGTTGTGTTGGAAGTTTTCCATGCTCGACTGGGGCTGGAATTTCATGTGAAGGGTGAACTTTGCATTCTCATTTTATTTTATGATTTTAGTTGAATGTTAATGAGCCTTTAATTATCATTTCTGAAAGTTAATGACTGAGATAACGGGCTCGGGGCTGTTCCCTCTGGTGCTCCATGGGGGATACCCACATTCCTGCACATCCTCGGGATGAGCAGTTGGATGCAGCTCCAGCGTGGGAATAAACCCTGCTTTCCCCAGCTCTGGTTGGTTGAGGAGGAATGGAAGGGAAGATGCCAATCCTTCCTCTCCGTGACCAGGGACAGGATCCAGGGAATGGCTGGAGCTGTGCCAAGGAAAAGTTAGGCTGGATATTGGGAAAAGGGGGTGGTGGGGCACAGAACAGATCCCCAGGAAATGGTCACATTCCCGAGGCTGCCAGAACTCCAGGAGCATTTGGAAAACAGGCCCAGGGTGGGATTGTTGTGCAGGGCCTGCAGCTGGATTGATGATCCCTGTGGATCCCTTCCAGCTCAGGAGATTCCATGATTTTGTGATTGGGATTTTCCTTTTGTTCCCGATGTTTTGGACTGGCACCGCCTCGTTCCTGTCCCTCTCCACCCCTGCGTGGTTCTTCCTGAGCCTGGAAGCACAGGATTGATCCCAGTGCTGGGCAAACCCAACTCTCCCTCCTCATCCTCACATTCCCGATGAAAATTCCCAAAAAAGTGCTGAACTGGGTTAATTAAACCCAAATTTGGAGCTCTTTCCCTCATGCCCCCCAACGCTCGATCTGCTGCCGCTGCTGCAGACCCCCTCTGCCTTCTCCAAGTTGTTTTCTTGTTGCTTTTCCATGGAAAAACAGGATTATTCTGGTTGCAATTTCCATGGAAACAATTACCATAAAGTATTGATTGCCCAGGATAGATTAGGAAGCATGAAGGGATAGAGGTTGTCTCCATGGAAACATGGACATTTCAAGCTTTCTGTTCCTTAAGAAAAGCATTATTGTGGCTTTCCTTGGAGCAAGTTTCTGGTCCAGTTGAAAATCATTTTGTGGTTGGAATTCAATTTGTTTGTGTAATTGATAATCTGTTTTATCAAGGAAAAGTCTGGAATAGCATTTTCCTCAAAAAATAAAGGATTTGCATCATTTTCACAGCATTTTTCACAGAGTGAAAAGGAGCCAGATTGGGTCATTAACTGTCGAGGAAAAACAGGTCAAAAATTGGCCTTTTCCTTCTGGAATGTCGTGTTCCTCGGACTTTAATGGATTGATATTGGAATCCCCAAGCTGGGGCAGCTCTGGGTGGCACAAGGAGTTCAGCTCCTCGGGCTGGATTTGGTTTGGGAAGAGCTGAGGTTGGACTTGAATTCTTTCGATTTCAAATATTTTACTGCTCGCCTCAGAACGTGCTGGGGATGTTTTAGGGACTCCAGAAATTCCACCGGAGAAATGGAGAAGGGATTCTTTGTTGTTTCAGGAATGGTTTGGATGCTCAGACTTTGAATCAGAGAATCCTGGGATGGTTTGGGATGGAAGGGACCTTAAATCCCATTTTATTCCGGACATCTCCCACTGTCCCAGGCTGCTCCAAGCCCCAATGTCCAACCTGGCCTTGGGCACTTCCAGGGATCCAGGGGACTCCACAACCTCTCTGGCTGAAAAATCCCAAAATCCAAAATGAACCCATCCTCAGTGCCAGCCTGGAAATCATCCCAAGCTTTTCCCTGGATGGTTTGGTACCAGTGGATGCTTTACGGGAGCCTTTAAATGGATTTTGAAATCTGGCGGAATAAACAGCCCGGAGAAAACCCTTGGAACATCCAAATCCCTGTGGATGAGTCTGGGACAAGATGGGCTTGAAAGTCCCTTCCAGCACGGAATCATGAAATTATGGGATGGTTTGGGTTGGGAGGGACCTTAAAGCTCATCCAGTTCCATGGGCAGGGACACCTCCCACTGTCCCAGGCTGCTCCCAGCCCCAGTGTCCAGCCTGGCCTTGGGCACTGCCAGGGATCCAGGGGCAGCCACAGCTGCTCTGGGAATTCCATCCCAGCTCCTCCCCACCCTCCCAGGGAACAATTCCTCCTCAAGATCCCACCCAGCCCTGCCCTCTGGCACTGGGAAGCCATTCCCTGGCTCCTGTCCTTCCAGCCCTTGTCCCCAGTCTCTCTGCAGCTCTCCTGGAGCCCCTTTGGGCCCTGCAAGGGGCTCGGAGCTCTCCCTGGATCCTTCCGTTCTCCAGGAGAACATTCCCAACTCTCCCAGCCTGGCTCCAGCCCTGGAGCAGCTCCGTGGATTCCTCTGGAATCTCTCCAGCAGCTCCACATCCTTGTGCTGTTTTTCCCAGAGCTGTCCCTGTTCAGTTCCGTTGGATATTTTTCCCAAATCACTGCTTTCTGAGGTGGAAATGCTTTGGGATGTTTTTTTGCCATTGTTTCTGCTGGAATTTCTTTTCCCAGCTGTTTGTGCAGCATTGGAGATTCCAGGGCTCCGTGTAATATTGATGCCCTCTCCAGGGGGAAAAGTGGGAGATTTTCAGAAGGAAAATGTGTATCCACTATGAGGAATTCCATGTGCTGCGTGGATGGGGATTCCTGGAATTTCATGGCAAACTGAAAATTGGGAAAAGAGGCAAATGCAAAGGGATAAAGCAAATCTCCTGAATTTTCTAATTTTCTGGATAAGGCTTTGCCCCAAGTGGTTGTTATTATTATAATTATTAATGATTATTATTAATAATTAATTAAGCACAACAAATCCTTTGTGACATCAGATTTTCCCTCTCTTGCTCCCGGATTGTATCCCTTGGACTTGGGAAAACTCTCCGAATTTTAGGCATTAAAAAATAATCCCAATGAAAGAATCCAGCCATCCTAAATCCTGGAATCAATTAGGCTGGAAAAGACCTTTAGGATCGCTGAGTCCAACCTTTAGGAATTAAAGGAATCAATAGGAAATGTTAATTAGCTTTGGATTGCATGGATTTTATGGACACCATTCCCTGTTTGCTGGGAAAGAAGCTCTGTGATGAAACCAGCAGCATTAGGTCATAAAATCATGGAATTCCTGAGGCTGGAAAACATCTCCGAGCACCACTAAATGATATTGAATTTTTATTTTAAAATATTCTTTTTTTATAGTGTAACGATCAAACCATGTTTTCCATTTCCGTGGAAATTCAGGGAATCATCAGGCAGCGCTGCTTTATTGGAAGTGCAGGCCGGGATGCTGGAGCCAAGGGAAATCCTGATTAAATCCTGCCCCGTGGATTCCCATCAGAATCTTTGGCTTCATTTCCTCTGGTTTTTTTTTTTTTTAATGTATTCAACCCAAATCTTTAATTTAATTCACTTTTTTTAATGAATTCCAAACCATTTTCTCTCTCCAGTGTCTCTTCCAGTAGTTATTTGTTAGGAGATTCATCCAGATAAACTTAATTTGGGAAGTTTTTATCCAGATCTCTGGATCCAAACCAGCTCCGTTATTCCTGGAATATTTAATTTGCCTTTTCCTGGTGATGGGGATCATTCTAAGCCAGGTAAATTCCTGGATTTTGATTCCAGGTTGGATAAACTGTGGGTGGAATTGTGTTCACCCTCTTGGCAGTAAATCCTGGGATCTGGGTCTGCTCTTCCCAGCCTGAATCCCTCCTCTTCCTCCTCCTCCTCCTCCTCCTTTTTTCCTGGAAATGCAGCAAGTTTGGACATTAAAGGATTGGGAGGCAAGAGGTGGAATCTCACTTCTGGAAAACAAAAGGATAAATGTGTTCCAAACCTGATTCTCCAGGATTTCTCTGGGAAATGGTGCAGAATTCCAGTGGTTAGGGATCTTCCTGGTGCTGGAAGGGATATTCCCCAGAGGGAATATCACCAAAAAAGCTGCATTTTAGGGAACAAAGTGGGGGGGTTTGCATTAGAGAATTCCATGAAGAACAGAATTATAGAGCACTAAGGTTGGAAAAGTATTCCAAGATCCTGGAGTTGAACCACCCCTGCCCCGTGTCCCCAAGTGCCACATCCACAGGGATTTTAAATCCCTCAGGGAATGGGAATTTCACCGCTGCCTCGGCCACACAAACCAATACAGGCAAGTTCTTGGGAAAGAAGGAGAAAGCCAGGCTGGAAAACGGGAATGAAATACTCTGGCTTTGGCTGGGGCAGAGTTAATTTTCTTCCCAGAGGGATTCCCAGCTCCAAAGCCGTGGGAAGAGGTTGATTGAATCCGGCAGACGGGAATGAATTATTAAAGCCTGGAAGAGGGAAGGATTCTGTTGGAGTTGCACAGCAGGGCTGGATGGGGTTGCGTGTCTTGTCGGGGCTTGGAATTCCATGTCCTTGAGCAAGGTCTGGATCTTTCCCGTGGGAGCTCCAAAAAACCCATGGATGTGGCTGACAGCAAAGGCGTGGCCGAGTTTTCCCAAGTTTTAGCAGAGAGAGTGGGAAGGAGGCGGAGTTTGGAGTTGTTCTCCCATTTTGCTTGGGCTTGGTTGGATCCAGGGATGCTGGGAATGCCCAAACATGAGGATATAGGGAATGTTCCTCCTGCCTGGCTCCTCTCCACCTCCTGGATTCCCAACTTCCCAGAGTCTGGGATAGGTTTGGCTGCCCAGTAATCCCTGTGTGGGACACAGCTTTGAACATGGATTTCTCATTCCACAATCCTGGATCCAGCAGAATTTACCTTCCCCTCTTTCCTTCTGGTTTCCAAGGGATTTTTGGGAGGATCAAACCAGGTTGGATGACATGAATCAGGTCCCCAGGCAAAGCCCTCTGCTCCAAACCATCCCTAAATCCTCATTTTCCTCTCTCAGTGACCTCCCGGGATCCCATCCCTGGGATTGGGGTTTTCCCAGTTGGGATTTCCAAAGAACTTCTTTAGTGGGCTCAGCTCCACCACTCTAACCTGAGCCAGAGCTTCCCCACAATGGATTGAATGAGTCCCTCTCCATTGGAAAACCAGGAATTCCCCTGGAAAATATCACCCAGGAATGGGTTTTTTTGTATTTAGCTAAATACTCTGAAAAGCTGATTTTTGCTTTTATGGCTTTTTATCCGTTTTTTTGCACCAGACTCCAGTGAGTTTTCCATAATTCGCCTTTTCCAATGGAAGCTTTGGAGCTGACCTCACTTCCCCACCCTGCTCTGCATCATTCCTTACATTTAGATCTCAATTATTCCCAACAAATCCAATATTTTTCCTGCTTTATCTCCGAAACCTTTGCTTTCTGTGCTCTGTCTTGGTGCTCTGGTTCCCTTCAGCAGCACCAGAGCTGATAAATATTTAGTGTGATCTAAAGGAGCACCTCCATCCCACATTAAACATTCCATCCATTGAATTTCCTGCTAATTGAAGGCAAAACTCATCAGTCTGAAGGAAAATAATTCCATGAAGGCAGAAAAAATGACATTTAAGAAGGATTGGGATTGTTTTGGCAGCTGTAAGACAATTGCAGGCTTTGCAGACTAAATGTAATTATTTTTCACTCTTTTTAAGCTTTTTTCCCATGCAAATCAAGGGTTAGACCTTGCTGGGGATTTGGGAATTTCCCTGCCAGAATCCATAAACGGGAATGTGCAAACTCCTGCTTTCCAGCAGGAAACACTCAGGCTGTGGAGACACAACAAAGGGAGTTTTATGTAGTTTTTTTTCATTCCAGAATATCTTTTTTTGCCTTTTTCAGTGGTGTCAGGAATGTCTGGGGTTTGTGACTTTGATTCCAATTGTTTCTGTTTGTACTTGGATTTATGGAGTCAATCCTTGGTTTGGGATCCCAGAATCCTGAGATGCTTTGGGTCGGGAAGGACCTCGCAGATGATCCCACGGGCAGGCACACCTTCCCACTATCCCAGGCTGCTCCAAGCCCCATCCAACCTCAGATAAAACCAGGAATGCTCCGTGTTTAATTCTGGAGCGGAGGGAAAAACAGGAATTACGTTACACAGCAGATCTGCTGGAGCAACAGGAAGGGGGCAGTGACAGGATCCAGGAAAAGCCGAGGATGATGGAGCAGATGGAAAGCAGGAGCTGGAAAATCCACGAGCGTGTGGGATGTGGAGCAGCAGGAGACGGAGCAGTCTGGGTGGAGGGGACAAGGCAGGGATGGGAAGCTGCAACCTGCCCCTGGCCCAGGGATTTGCTTCCCAAATTCCCGGTTTAGTCCCGAGTTGGCAGCAAGAAGCAGAGCAGGACTCTCTGGAAGCAGAGTTTGTCCCTGGAGATGGGCAGGGAAAATTGGGATTTCTGAGGGACTTGGAGATGCCTGGGAAAAGTCGTAACGAGTCAAAACTCTCTCCTTGCTGACTCAATTTTTTGTGGTTGGCACGAAGTGAAATTTAGCCTGAAATCCCCTTTTTCTCCCATTCCCTTTCCTGATTTCCATGAATGAACATTCCCTTTTTTCTGCCCATGACTTGCCCACTCAAGATCTGCTTCTGGTTTTCTGTGAATTATTTCAGGGCTTTTCTGCAGTCAGAACCCAATAATTTCCTTCAACAGGACGATTCAAACCCCCCCAAAATTCAGAATTTCCGTGGAGTTTTATATTTTCAAATAATCATTCCGGATTTCAGCGGCCGGGATGGTTCCCAGGGCATTTCTTTGGTGATGAAGAGATTAAAACTCATTTTAAGAAGGAATTTCAGCTCATTTCCAACGTTCAGCACAACAATCTTTATCCATAAAAGCCTTAAAATTCCCTGCCCTGCGCTTCACCTCAGCTGCTTCAACTCAAAAGTGTCGGGATGCTTCCTCTGATTGAAAATTCCTCGATTTATGGTGGAAAAAAACCCCTAAAATGCAATGTTTACTCCAAAACTGCAATGGGCAGAGGATAAATCTTCCTCATTTCCAAACATTTATACAAGGAAAAGGAAAATCCATCCAAATCCCAGGGAAGAATCTCCAGAGGACAAATCAAACTTGAGGGCTGTGGAAGGGTTTCACTCCCAGGCTTTTCCTGTGCCGTGTAAAACACGAAATCCATTTTGTGGGATTTTGGAGCTCTTGTTTTTTCCAGCTCATTTTTAATTTGCTGCCGTTGTTTTGAATGTTTGATTTCCCTGAGCAGCCCAGCAGTGCAGCTGAAGAATGATCCAAAAATTCCGATTTGGGGCAGAAATAATTCCAGGAGTTTTGGGCGTTTTCTTAGGAGAAAATTGCAACTTCACAGCAGAATTTCAGAGTGAATTCTTTTGAGTTTCAGGGTGAATTCCTGTAAATTCCAGAGTGAATTCATCTCAGTTGATCTTTCCAGGTGTTTTTTGAGTAGAATTCCATTGGTATCTCTTTAACTGCAGAGGTTTTCTCCAGGAAAACCAGCAAGGAGAGGATTAATTGCTCATCAGCACGAGAGGATTGGCCAACATATTTTCAATTAAAGTATCCCAATTCCTTGATCTAATTCCGTTATCCCAGAACCATTAGGGCTGGAAAAGAGCTCCAGGATCAAGTCCAGGCTCTAGGAGATGAATCAGTTTTCCCTTCTGGTTGTCTCAGGTTTGTCACCTAAAGTTTTTCTTTCAACCCTGCTGCAGAGGATCCGAAACTCCAAATCTCCCAATTAATTTCAGATTTCCAAAGGGCCAAGGAATTCTTTTCCTCAGCACAATTCCGTGGGTTCATTGTTTGGGTGGATACAAAGGTTCCCTCCTCCAATAATTGAGATCAGTGTGTTTTCCTTGGGTTCCATTCCTAATAAAACAGTTGGGATTTCACATCTCGGGGGCTAAAAATAGCCCGGCCTTGGCTTTAATTACAGAGTTTTCTTTTCCCGGGGATTGTGTGCGCTGGAGGTTGGAAGGGTTTTGTTTCCAAGGAAACAAATGCTCTGCGCTCGCCGTGCATCCGATGGCTCCCGCAGGAAAATGCCATCGCCGGCTCCCGGGAGAAGAGAGGCTTGGGAAGTGCCACCACCTCTCCAACATCACCTGCATTCCCATTTCCCTGGAACTGGGAATTTTCCCATTTCCAGTTGCTGTTGGGATTGCGTGGAAGGGGTGGTGGCCCCATCCCAATCCTGGCCTCTTGGGTCTGGGCGGTCACTTGGTGCTCCAAGGGCTCCTGGGAGATGTGGGGCTGCAGGAGCATCATTCCCAGCTGGAATGGCAGCCCTGGGATGTGCTCCAGCTGTGCTTTCACCTGGAGGAGCGAATTCCATGGTACAGAAAGGAACTCAGAGTGGTGAGGGGACCCAGGGAATGGCTTCCAGAGGGCAGGGATGGATGGGATATGGGCAAGGAATTCCTGGCTGGGAGGGTGGAGAGGGGCTGGGATGGAATTCCCTGGATCCCTGGAAGTGCCCAAAGCCAGGCTGGACATTGGGGCTCGGAGCAGCCTGGGATGGTGGGAGGTGTCCCTGCCCTTGGAGTGGGATCATCTTGAGGGTCCCTCCCAACCCAAACCATTCCAGGATTCCAGGATTTCGGGAATTGGTGTTTTTATGTTGCAGCTGTGCCTTTGGCAGGTGTGAAGTGAGGAAGGGCTGAGCAATGCCGAGGGCAGAGGCTTCCCAATCCCATCCCCATTCCTCTGCAAATCCAGGAAATGGGAGCAATAAAAAATGGACTGAAAATCACAGGAATGGGCAAACACCTTGGAAAAAGTCCAGATGCCAAAGTCCAAATGTTTTTGTGTGAGTGGAGGGGTTTTTTGGGAAAACTTTGGGAAGAGCCTCTCTTCTCCCTGTTCCGAGCTTGGGATATTTAGAGGATGAGGAATGGGGTGCTATGGAATTCCAGTTAAATCCATACATTCATCACATGGAATATTCTGGGAATCAGGATTCAATCCCTCAAAGGACTTGAACCTCTCCCTGAAAACTGCTCTGGGAGCAGCCCTTCCTCAGCAGATCCAGAGGGGCTCCGAGACAGCTGCAGAGGCACTTCCCAAAGCCGTTCTTCCGGGAATTTGTTGCCGAACCTCCTCGGAGAACAGGAGGAATTTGAAGGAATATCCACTTTTATTCCCAACAGAGCAGCTCCAAGGCTTTGCTTTTCTGCACAGCAAAGCTCAGCTTAACTAAGCCTGGGAAATGTTCTGGCACATCCACCATTCCCAAATTATTTAAAAATCAGCGCTGTTGGGAATATTCACAGTTCCCAGCGTGCCAAAATCCCCTGGCTTGGCTGAGAGCACGGAGAAATGAGTATTAATGAGCTGCTGGGGGTTGGAATGGGAGGTTTTTTCCATGGAAAAATAACTGCTGTCATGAGAAGTTCCACTTGTGGCAGAAATTGAAGGTAGAATTGAGAGAGGAGCTTAAGTGTGTCAGGGAAATGATCCCAGAATTCCAGACTGGTTTGGGCTGGGGGGGACCTCAGAGTTGATCTCATTCCTTGGGCAGGGACAGATTCCAGCCTCATCCAACCTCATCATCCGAAGGATGTACGGAACTAAACCCCAGCACTGGTTGGTTTGCAGATATTTCCGTGTCTTCAGTTGTCAGGAAGGGTTTGGGAAGCTGAAGATTCCCAACTTTTCGGGGCTTAGGAGCCATTTTGGACAGAAAATCAGGGCTTGGAGTGTTGGCTAAAGGGGGATGAGGAGCTCTGTCCTCAGCATTGGAAGTGGGACCCTTCCCTCTGTCCTGCTCCAGGCACGGGGTCCTTGTATTCCCAGCTTTTCCTTGGATGCTGCAGGGATGGGACCCCTGGAGATGGGACAGTGGTGACACCAGGCAGCCTTCAGGAGCTGGGAACTTCTCCTGCTGGGATTCACCTGGGACCACCACGGGGGGTGTGGAACAGCTGCTTGTAAGTGTGGAAACCTCTGGAAAACGGGATTAAATTCCCCTGTCTGCTCTGGGCCTTCCTCCCACCCCAGAATCCGGGAAAACGTTTCCGTGGGGATGGGTTTGTGCTCCGGGGAGCTCGGGGGCTGCTGGGAGCAGAAAGGAGCGATCCCAGTGCCGGGCTCTCCCTCCCTCCCCCCCGGATCCTGGCAGGAAATCGCTCCTTAAGTGGCGCTCCCGAATCGGCAGCTGCTTGTTTTAACACGGAATGTGTGAAAATCCAGCCCTGCCTCACTCCAGGAGATGGAAAAGCTCTGGAGAGAGCTTGGAGACAGGGAAAAAAAGAAAAAAAAAACCTGTGGAGGGTTATAAGTCATAATATTATGACCTATTCCAGAGGCAGTGATTTTACTCCCGAATAAATCAGCACTGTGGAGGAGGTTCAGGGAAACTGGGAATGTTTCGGGATGCTCAGGGCCTTCCCACCCTGATCCTGCTCCTTGTTCCCTGTCTGGGTATCCAGATCTTTGTGCTGGGACCCGAATCCAAGCCCAGCTCTGGATGCTCCGGGCTGGAAGTGCCACGTCGGAGCCCAGGGCTGTTCCTGGGGGATTCTCACTCATCCAGGAGCATCCAGGGGCTCCGCTTCCCTTTGGGTCTGCAGGTGGGAGTGGGAGGAGGGAAGAGAATTCCAGCAGCTGCTTTTCCAGATGGTTTCCCTGGTGGAGTCAGGGCTTGGAGAGCTTGGGAAGCCGCAGGATGCTGGATATGAGAGACAGCTCATCCCTGATCATCCCACAGGGGTCCTGATCCACAGGGAATTTGCAGTTGGAGCAGAGGGGGCTCAGGGGGGACCTTGTGGCTCTGCACAGCTCCCTGACAGGAGGGGGCAGCCGGGGGGGGGTCGGGCTCTGCTCCCAGGGAACAGGGACAGGAGGAGAGGGAACGGCCTCAGGCTGGGCCAGGGCAGGCTCAGGGTGGACAGCAGCAGGAATTTCCCCATGGAAAGGGTGCTCAGGCCTTGGAACTGCCCAGGGAGGTTTGGAGTGCCCATGCCATTCCTGGATGTGGCACTCAGAGCTCTGGGCTGGGGACAAGGTGGGGATTGGGAACAGCTTGGGCTCGGTGATCCTAGAGGGCTTTTCCAACCTCAGTGATTCCATGAATTCCAGCACTTTTCCCTGTTGTTTCATTTAGTTTCACCCCGAGAACAGCGAGAGCAGCCAGCACGGCTGCTTCCCTAACTGAGGGAATATCAGCATTCCAGAGATGAAATTCCAGGGAATTTCATTTCAGGCCCAAGATCTGTGGTGGTTTCTGCTCCTGTCAGACTGAGGGGGGCAGCTTTTCCTGGAATCACTTCCATGCTGGGAACTCACATCCCTTCTCCACAACCTCTGACAGCTCCAGAGGCCTCAAGGAGCCAAAGTGGGACAGAAAAGATGCAATAAAAGGAGAGGTCAGGGTGTGATCCAGACGGGAACCTGGGAATGCGCTGCTCATTCCCAGCTCCCGGCGTGTGCCGTGAGGATGGAGCAGAGCTGGTGTTGATGGAAAATAGATCCAAACATTCCTTAATTGCCAGCTCAGCGAGTCCCAGACCCCTTTGCTCAAAGCAGCTGCTGCTGTTGAGTCATTGGGTTGGAAAATTTTCAGGAACTTTGCGGGGATGAGATGATTTTCCTTCTTCTCCTTCCACGTTTTCATTCGCTGTGCTCCTTTTCCTGCCTTTGTCCCGCTCTCCCCCCCAGTCTGGTGGCTCAGTCTCTCAGTTTGGCCCCTCTGGGTGAACCTTCTGCTTGGAAACGCCTCCAGTTCCACGCTGAGCTCCTTGGATAGAGCCTTACCCGCTGGAAAAACGGGATTTTATTTATGGGAAGAGGGGAAGGGAAGTGTTGGTGAGAAAGATGGAGGAGATGTGTCGGCTTTGGGAAGAGAAAAGGTCCTTGGGGGCACTTTGGGGTTGGATTTGGGGAGCCCAGATCGGGGCTGGGTTGGGAGCAGCTCCAGAAACAGCAAATTCCTGCTGAAAAATGACTTGGAGGGATCCCATTTTGGGAAAACATCGAGTGCTTGTGCCACCCCCTGACAGTTTTTATCCTGAGCTCTGTAAACTGAGAAAAACCTTCTGGAATGATTCCAGAGGAGGCCCTGGAGCTGCTCCAGGGCTGGAGCCCCTCTGCTCTGGAGCCAGGCTGGGAGAGCTGGGGGTGCTCACCTGGACAGGAGAAGGCTCCAGGGAGAGCTCCGAGCCCCTTGCAGGGCCTGAAGGGGCTCCAGGAGAGCTGCAGAGGGACTGGGGACAAGGGATGGAGGGACAGGACACAGGGAATGACTTCCCAGTGCCAGAGGGCAGGGCTGGATGGGATACTGGGAAGGAATTGTTCCCTGGCAGGGTGGGCAGGCCCTGGCACAGGGTGCCCAGAGCAGCTGTGGCTGCCCCTGGATCCCTGGCAGTGCCCAAGGGCAGGCTGGACATTGGGGCTGGGAGCAGCCTGGGACAGGGGGAGGGGTCCCTGCCTGTGGCATGGATGGGAATTTAATTCCCTTCCCACCCAAACCATTCCAGGATTCCAGGATTTAATGATTCAGCACCCAGCACACCAAACCTCCTGCAGGTTTCAAGCCACCCTAGAGCAGGTACAGCTGGACAGAATTCCCAGATTTCTGGGAAAAGTGGATTCTCTGGAAATCAGGGTTTGTGAGCAAATTACTGTGAGTGGGTCTGTGTTCTGGAATAAGTGTGGTTTCCAGGATTTCATGGAGAATGGGGGTGTTTATTGTAAGGTTGGCAAAATAATATTCCTGGAGCTCTTGGGCAGCCTGTTCAGGAAAAAGAAGGGAATTAGAATTGCAAATGAGGATTTCATCATCCTCCATCAGCGTGGCCAGCGAGGAGGGATGAATGAAAAGCTGCTCAGGAGCCCCAGCATTCCCAACATTCCCAGACCAAGAAATGGCTTTGTGCCCCCAGGAATTCCGATATTTGGGAATATTGGATATATGATGGGAAAGGCAACAGAGAATAAAGTGCTGGGAGCAGCGTGGGGGAGGTTCCTTTGGGATGGGGTTTGGTGAGCAGCCGGGGTGGTTGTGTGTTATCCCAATTATTCTGTAATTAGCAACGAGGAGGAAGAAAAACTCCGCTGAAAACGAATTTAGGATTTATTTATCTGGGGTGAAACCCCCACCTCGCACTGGTGCAGGTCTTTAAGCAGGGAAGGCAGAGCACTGAATCCACTTATTTTTATATTCTCTGCTTCTGCTTCATCTCAAAATTCCCGAAATATCCGCTGCTGCTTCCCAGGCTGCTGTGAGGACAGGGAACATTCCTGAGCCTGCACGGGATCCTGCAGGGGATGAAGGTGCCCCGAGGGCCTGGAGAGTTTCAAGGCAGCAGCAGAGCAGGGGCTGCCTTATGTAACTTTGCTGAAAGATGTGGGAAAAAAAACCAAAAAACAACCCCATTCCGGGCTGGTTTTCCGGTTTTGTGGGATTTTTCAGGAAATGTCTGAAGTTTCCCTGGAGGAGCATCAGTGTTGGGGCTGCCAGGCTGGCCCGGTGGGAGGAGGGCTCCTCGTTAGCGCCGCGTGCGGAGGCTGATTAATGAATAGACGGAATCTGGAGATGCTGCTTCGGATCCAAATGGACCATTTGGGGATTTGGGAAGTGTGGGAGAGGCAGGGAGGGAGGCCTGGTGGGTTCTGATCCCAGCCCTGGGGGTTTTATCCCTTTCTGTCCTGTTGATCCTGCAATTCCTGGGTTTGCACACGGGATAATTACTGAACTGTCTAAGAAAGTACAGGAGAAAAATCCCAGGGAATGATTCTCATCTTTCCCAGGCAGCCACCCTGTGATTACTGCCACGCTCCCTGCAATTAGCCACGTCAAATTCGGGATGCTGGATGCAGGGAAAGGCTGGATTGTGAAGGGAGACGCCAGAAAAAAATGGGAATGGGGAGGGAAAAGGCACAAACTCAGCGTGGTGGGGTAGGAAAAACCAACGGCTCGTGGAAGTGTCTGCTCCAGAATTAGCAGGGAATTAATTGGGGCTTTTTTTTCCGAGAACAGTGAGGAGAATGTTGGTGGCCAATGGGGCAGATGTTCATTCCACAGGGTGGGGTGTTCCAGGCACTGAGGGACAGGACACAGGGAATGGCTTCCCTGTGCCAGAGGGCAGGGCTGGATGGGATCTTGGGCAGGAATTGTTCCCTGGGAGGGTGGGGAGGGGCTGGGCTGGAATTCCCAGAGCAGCTGTGGCTGCCCCTGGATCCCTGGCAGTGCCCAAGGCCAGGCTGGAGCAGCCTGGGACAGTGGGAAGTGTCCCTGCCCATGGAATGGGATGAGATTTAAGGTCCCTTCCATCCCAAACTATTCCATGATCCCATGATTTGGATATCCATGGATGTTCAGCACCTTTTCCATGGATAAGATGCAGAATTCCATGGTTTCCACAAAATTCTTCACCACTGAGAGTAACACTGGCTCCTGCCAAACCAGACTGGAGATGCAGCAAGGCCAAGTGGAGGTGCAAACTTTGGGAGTGTGGATTATCCCTACTCCATCCTGACCTTTTCCTTAAAACCTTCCATTTGCCCCTATTTTTATAAATATTTTATATTTTTATAAATAATGTCAATAGAAAGATATGACTAGAAATGAATAATAATGACTAGAAATGAATAATGATAAATAGAAAAATAGGGATTTATGTCTCATCTCCGGGTTAGAGGAGAGAACCACACCATTTTTCCAGTCGGGAAGAGCCTTTCCTTAGCTTTGAGTGCGTCGGAGCAGCCTGGGAGTCGGAGTGGGGATGGAATGACGCTGCCACTCTCCCCCTTCCCTGTATTTTTAAATTGGATTTGGCATCTTAATCGCTGCAACAGCTCCTCATTCCGCCTCTCCTGCTCGGAGTTAATTGCAGGGAGAGGGGCTTGGATTGTGGATCTCTGAGATCCATGGGGTGACCCCTGCTCCATCCCTGCTCTGTCCCCTGCTCCTGCTGCTCAGCCACCCCTTCCTTGGGAATAGGGAATGTTACAGATCTCTGACGGCTGATGAAATTCACCCATCACCTATAGAAATCCCATTTATCCATCCCCTGTAAAATCCCATTTATCCATCACCTACACGAACGCATCGCCTCTAAAATTCCCCTTCGTGCCCGTTTTCCCGACACCTCTGATTCCAGCTGATGGATAAAATCCCTTCCCTTGGTTGTCAAGGTGAAACGCCTGGAGACTTCAGGGAACAAACCAGCCCCGGCGAAGGGGGAAATGTTTCCGTGCCTTCTGTGCCCCTGAAGTTGGCGCTGCCCGCGGGGGAAGCGCCGCAGCCGCCCCTTTGTCACCCCGCGGGGTGCGGCTGGGGCCGGGCGCTGCGGGCAGCTCCCCTCCGGCATTCCCGATCCATCTCCCGGAGCCGCTGCAAGCGCTTTCCCTTTCTCCTCCATCCCTCCCTCCATCCTCGGCTCTCCCAGCCCTGCCTTTGTCCCCGGGTCCCCTCCCGGCTCTCCGGCGGGGGCGCGGCG
>VXAC01001265.1:301286-324223 GCA_013399225.1 Rhipidura dahli | reverse complement strand
CACCGGCAGCGGCACCGGCAGCGAGCGGAGCCCGCGGGTCACGGGCGGCGGGGAGCGTGACGGGGCCACCTCGTGCGCGTGTTAAACGGGACTTCTGATCTGCCCTCTCTATGGAGGTGGATGAATGCCAGCTTTGGAACAGAATTAAAGTGTTTCTACAGCTCTACTTACCGATGCCCTCATAGCTCGCAGGAAGCGGGCTTTGGGTTCTTATTTTGATGGGAAATGAAAGATCTCTTTGTCTTGCAGTGGGGAAATGTTACATGCTTGTGATAAGAGCAGTATGCTGTATAGTTTATGCATGAAAAAGAAAATCTGAATATAGCTTGTTATTTCTCTTGTTCATGACTTGGTGTTTCAGGTTGCTGAGGTCAGTGTGTCAGGTTGGAGCATTTCTCTTCAGTGGTACTGCACTGGAGCAGGGGGAACAGAAAACGAAGTTAAGAGGGATCTGGACAGCTAGTGACCCAAACCATCTGGGAAAAGGAAGTGCATCGGTTCGAAATGAGATCCCGCTGCTAATGGGAAAAGTTAAAAGTATGGCAAGTGGTTCTTTTATTATCTTCCAGGTTTTTGACTACATACCCTGATACTCCTTGAACAGCTCCAAAACTGAAAGAGTTGTGTCTTTCTCCCATACGTGAATTCTGACAGAGACAAGTTTTGAACAACACTGCCTTCATTGAAGTCAGGATAGAATGATGCAGAATTCCTTGTCTCCCTCCAAATTCATTTTATGACCAAATATTTCATTTTTACAACTGTGTTTAAAAATAAGAATGAAAAAAAAAATACAGCAGTGTGAGTAAGAAGCTGAATTTTGGTACCTGGACTCAATCATAGAGTAAGATTACCAGAGATCTCTATTGAACAGCAAGGGCCAATATGCACTTCTGAATAATCAGTGTTACACACAGGGATATATTTGGGTTCTGTCTGTGATTTTAAAAAAAAGATTCTTGATGCGTGTTCAATAAGGTTACTCTTCCCAAAGCAAGCCTTCATGGAAGAACAGGAAATTGCACTAGGTGGTTAGTGTATGAAGTAGCTAATTTTTGCTAGCTGTAGGGTATTGTAAAATACAAGATGTTTTTATTTAAACTCAGCTAATTTTATTTAAAATACCTTCTGTTCATTTACTTGAAAGCTCTATCCCCAGACTCATTAAGAAGAGTTTAATGAGGTAGAAATCCATTTAAAGTGAGAGGGTTTTCCATATATATTTGCGATATAAATTGATTGTTAAAGAAAATGGATTTTGCTACAGTCTGAGAAAATTATAATAAGCAGATTATAGAGGGGTATTAGTATATAAGGATATTGATTGTTATTTGGTGCTGTGCCATTATTTATACCAGGATATGATGGAGAACATTTATTCATGTGCAAGTTTCAATACAAATGCCTGTGAAACACTGCATAGAAAAATTAGAATGACATCATTGTTTATTTATGGATTCTTGGTGGAATTATGTTGTGTTTTCCTTAGGAAGCCAAATAATTCTGTTGCACCTTGAATTTCTTCAATCTTACTGGCCAAATGTTAGATTAAAGGCTTCTCTTTTTATGCCAAAAAATGATAGTAAATTTGCTGGATACATTTTAGGTACGGATTTGGATTTGACTGTGGGTTTTATATAGAAAAAAACACCTCCTGACATCTAAAGAATATAACCATGCATAAAATATATTGGTATTTCTATCAGGTACTATATAAAGACATTTTTCTGTATGTTTTGGATTTGACAGTTGTCCCAGAGTATTTCCTGTATTTTCTCTGCTTGTTGTCACTGGATCTGAAAGTAGGTATTTTGAGAATACAGAAGACATTTCTGGTTATTTTCAGATCATATCTCTCTCAGAGGGGCACATGACAGTCTCACAAATTGCAGCAGGTGTATGTTTTTTCTTACCCTTTGTGGGAATGGTTGTGTGTCTGAGTTCAGGAAGTGTCTGGACAACACTCTCAGGCACATGGTGTGATTCTTGAGGTGTCCTGTGCAGGGCCAGGAGTTAGACTTGAAGATCCTGATGGGTCTCTTCCAACTTAGTGTATACTGTGATTCTGTGCATATTTGGAACAAAAATCCTTTTGTCAAGAGGTGGGTGGATTCTGGAAGCTCTGCCTCTGCAGGGACTTGGCTTTCTCCTTGTCTTTCAGTACCAAAATGATCTCTAGTGGTTGAATTCTTCCATATGGATGTTTTGGGGGGGAGTTTGTTGTTGTTACTATTAAGTTTGATGTTGTATACCATTTGGTAGGGGCAGGAGTTGACTGGACCTTTGAAGGGGCAAGATGTATCTGGGATGTTTTTCCTTTGTCTATGGCATCTGAAACATGATCAGTGGTCTTTCACGCAGCTATCACATTGACCGAGTTGCCCTTTTCTGTTTTGAAGAGAAACTATAAAAGCTTTAGTGACACTTAGATAGCAAAGACACAAAGTAGGTTGTTGGCAAGAGTTATATCTTGGTAGAACTACCTCTTTTGGGACAGATGTAGCTGAAAGGCTCCAGAGTGTCAAGCAAAGAATTAGATTTCAACATTTCATTTTCTCCATTGTCAAATTTGGATCTCTTCCCATGCATGCAGATTAAAAAAAAAAAAAAACACAACAAAACAACCAAACCAAAAAAGTTAAATCACTTAAAATCATTTAGTTGAGAATAATGGGTGGGGGCCACAACTGGTGTGAAGGGTGAGACAGAACCGATGGATATCCTTGTGCCAGCTGTTAAAGAGTGCTGTAAAAAGACTCATCATCAGAGAATGGCCTGGAAAGTGGAATTTGCAGCAATGTAAAGATATTTCCACAATATAATTTGTAAACTGGGATTAATGTTCAAATAAAATACAATTTTAATTTGGCCATGTTGAAACAAGAGGTCAATCCCTCAAAGAAATTAAAAAAAAATATTGCATATCTTTAGCTCAAGATGTTTAACCTGTCACAGGACAGCTCAGAATGTTAGTGGGATTTGTGTTTGAAGTGATGTTTATGATTGTACATCTTGAACTGAGTCAAGCCCTTTGCTTCCTGTTGGAGGATAACCTCTTTTTCTTCTCTTTTTCTCCCAGTTTACTTATTTTGTTTCTCTTTTTGAGCTACTTGCCTTATCACAAATAGTACAAATAGGTTCTCTGGCTCTTATATTTGGTGATTATTTTTTGTAGCCTATTTCTCAGTCTAGTTCAAGACCCAGTTTAGCTTACTGCAGCCTCAGAAATGTCAGCTGAAATGTTGATTAGCTGTAAGAGACAAGCTACTGCTCAACAGTGGTGTGGGTGCAGAGAGGATTAGCTGGTGGTGTTAGAACAATTTTACCATCGTTATGATGACTGTATTTAGTACCAAGTTATTCAAAGTACTGTCCAGAGGTCAGGAGTATGTCACCCTCTCAACCATCAGCCTCCTTCCTCCAGAGATATTTAAATAAGAAAAGCAAAGAGGGCATGAAGAATTTCCCTAGTCGAAGTCAGACAGCAAAAATGAGCAGTCCTGTCAGTCAAAGACCACAATTATTGCACAATGCCTGTGCAGAGCTACCAGAAACAACTCTTTTAGAGAAGACACAGAGTGAAGACAATCATCCACTTTGCCTTCCAAACTGCCCCCCAGGTCTGTTTAGCATTTGAAAGAACTATTGCAGGCTTCTGGGGGAAGATGATTGAGAGGAAGATGGTACTGTGGTTTTTATCTTTGTGTTCTGCACCATAGCTCTGAGGTAGGTCATGGCTTCTTCAGCTCCAGTTCCATAGCATAAGAGTTGATCCACCTCTCTAGCTCTTCCAGCAGAGCCAATTTATTGTCCGCACAAATGTCAGAATTGTTTGCAGTGAAGGCTGATATTCCTGTTGTGGAAGTACAGTTCAGTGATTTGAGCAGTTGATTTTATCTGTGTTTAAAGAAAGCAACCAAAATTTAATGCACTGTTAAAAATAGATTAGTGTTTTGTTTAGTTCTTCATACAATTACAAAACAGACACTGAAATGTGTTATAGCAATCAAAAGTTAATTAAACTTCTGAAAAAAGACCAGATTCAGTGTGAAAGCTGTGTCAGATACAATTACTGTTTTTTATTGTGAGAAGCAGAAATTTAGATCCATCAGAGGGAAGAAAAAGTAGCCAGATAAAAGCCACACAATCTGCTTGCTTACTGCGATTGCCTAAAGGAAGTAGGAACACTATTAATTTCTTTCTTGTTGGGTGCCGGGCATGTTCATTTGCCTGTGACATTTAGCTACTCTATTTTTTCTTGCTTGGGTGTCTCCTGAACCAAATCTTTGTCTGTATGATTGACAGGCATTAATGCTAAAAGGACTGCTGTATCGTGCTCCAGTGGAATCTGCAGGGCAGTGGGAGTGGCCTGCAGCATGTACCAGGGGGTCTCACTGTTACAGGCCGGACTGGTTAGAAGCAATATGTTTATTTTTTTTTTTCACGACATTGAGCTAATCCCATGTGCCCAAATGTTCTTTCTCATGCAGAGCCAACCTTGAGTTTCCACACCACACTTCCTAATTCTGGAATTCAGAGGGAGGCTGTACAGAGTCATGAAGCTGAATCCATGAATAGTCCCTCAAAGGTCAGCAATTTTCTGCTTTACCATTAGGAATGGTATTGCCACATCCAGGTTGATCCCTGCAGGTCTATCCAAATATACTTGCTTCCCTGGTCTCCTGAGTTTGGGATCTGTGTTCTACAAAGCAAGAGCACATGAAAACAACTTGGCTGTAGGACAGTACTGACTCAATGGTAAGAGAAGAAGTACCCAACCCCAAGCTAGAAAAGTATAACCTTATGGTTAGAGGGCCTGGAGCAAACAGGGCAGGAGTAACAGAGCTCAATGACAGTCAGCAGCTGTACAGGCTGTTTGCCATCCCTGAGCAAGCTCAGTAGGGCCACACAGGCCACTCTTGGCCAAAGTCAGCTGAAGCTTCTTGTGCTCTGTGTAGAGCTGCTGACCATACATGAGTTCAGAGCCTGCTGCTGCTCTGGCAGGTGGGGGTCTGGTTTGCTTCAAGCCTCTGAGCTAACCTATGCCTGGCTGATGTAGATGGGTGTTGCAAACTGGGTTCCTCCTGATGAAGGAGGCATTTAGAACAGGCACAATGGAGCACAGCTCCTACATTCTTTATTTTCCTACCATCAGGGTTGGTCCGCTGCATCCGAGGTGGATACTCCTCTACCCCTGCTATGTAAAAGTATTAAAGTCTGTTTCCCTCCCCATGTACTGTTGCATCACTGCTCTCTTCACCTTATAAACACTACTGCAATAGCAATTAGTACTACAGAATGTGGATGTGTTACTTAATCCCATTTTTTTCATCTTCAGTGAGAAATTTTGATGATAATATGAGGATGTTGCTAAAGACAAAAATGTATCAATATCTTCTAGGAGCTGAAACTTGAACTTCCATGTTTTCAATAGATGCCATGTGTAACATCAGAGTATTGGCATAAAGCCTCATGTTATTAAAAATGGACATGAACTGAGATGTGGCTTTTTCTGTTCCTTTCACCAACAGTATGAGAGTAATTTATTATTCTCTCTGTACCTGGAGGACTCCTTGCCTCCAGTTACTGTCGAATATGCAGGCATAATAAGGCTGCATGTCATGCTTTTTCATTTATGTGGATGACTTTCAAAGTAAAACTCACCACAGCTTCAGGCCAAAAGCTTTCTCATTGAGTCACAGCTCCTATCATTTTTTCCCCTCAGGCATACTGATCCTTAGCTAGTTAGGGAAGCATGCACACAAATGATAGGTCATTAGGAAATTCTCTGAATGGCAAATATCTGAAGTCATCCCAAGTGCTATTTGCCATGCATCATGATAAAACTCGTGAGTTTGAGGAGGCACTAATTATATGCTTGGTCTGTCATTTATTGGTTGTTGGAGCTGTTGTTTCCAGAACACAACAACCTCTTCCACAGCACAGTTCTACAAGATTGCCAGAGCACAGTGAGCCAAGCAGGTTGACAGATTTTGGCATTTTATCCCCTTCGATGAAAGAATATTGCATTACAACACAAACTGGTACCTCACTTTGCCATAGTACAGCATGATATACTGGTACAGTGATGTTGATCTATGGGCTTTTCTTAAAATTATATTTTGGGAACTCATTTCCCTTAGAACAAATGGCAACTGTAAGACTCATTTACCATCAATCTTTGGTTTTTGATGGTTTGNTAACCCACATACACAGAAGGTCATATTGGGGGGAAAAAGCAAATATTTAATACAGTGAGCTAAATAATAAAAGATTGTAAATTCTAATGAATTTTCATGGAGTCAGGTAAGATAATGAACATGTCAAGAAATGATGTGGCTTCCTGCTATGACTTCCAGTGTAGATTAACATGTTTCAAAGAGCAGTGTCAAAAATTGTTTTTTAATTTTCACACTTTCTCAAAGTACCATTTTTTTAAATGCAATTTCTGAACCCATTTAGGATGATACTACTAGTGTATTATTAGATACCTCAGAAGTGTTGCAATGATAGGATTTTTCATGTATTTTTTGATTGGTTCATGGTTTTTTTAAGCTGCCAAAAAGTCAGTTTCTTTCCTTTACAAAAGATGCTAAATTGCTGCTAGAGTGGAAGTAAAACATTTTATCTTCAATATTTGATGTTATAAAAGAATAGAAAAATAGTATTTGGTATAAATTTTTCTTGCGGAGCTTTTTATTTCACAGATAATCATTGGAACTGCTGGAGGCTTACATTTTTATGATTAACATAATAAAACAATTACTCCGTAACTTGGGATATTTTAATATGAATTACAGATGTTTAATCTTTCCTTGGATACTCTGTTGCCCATAGGACAAAAAATAATTGTCTGCATATTAACAGTCCCAGTGAGGACCACATCCAGGTTAAAAAATCCTTCATTTTGGTGCCCACCAATAAATTCCAGCACAAATATGACAAATTTTAGCTCCTGTTGCAGAAAACATAGATCTAACTAATGCACTCTGGAGCTTACAGAATAACTCAGCTAAATTTCAGGTGAACATCTAGGTTACATCTGTACTAAGAATCAGTACCAATAAATATTCTTGGCCATTGCAACTCATCTTTACTCTCTGACGTAGTTTTGGCCAGGGCTTGCTCACTAAGAAAAAATTCTGTTCCTGGTTCAGCAGTTATGAACCATTTAAGAACCTCTGGCTCAGTGTAAAACCTTGAAGAGTCACTTACATTCAGAGCTGAGGATTAATGAGAGGATTGTGTTCCAAGGCTGAGTGCTCCAGCTTCACAGTGATAGAACACCCTGCAGTTCTACATGACAGTGCTTCACACAGGGTGCACTGACACGAGAAGTGTTCTTGCATCACAGGTATTTTCAGCTGAGATTGGTCCTTGCACACCAACCTCTGGAGCAGGTTGCTGTAATTGTGTAATTGTGCTATAATTTTGTAAGTGGTCCATACACACCCAAAGTTTATCATTGCCTTCTGAAATACCTTGCACTGCTACTGCAGGGATTCATGAGGCAAGTATTGACTGGCTACTGAGCAAAACTGAACTGGTTTAGAACATTCACCAGATTTCAAAAATAATTACTAAACACAAAAACCAGTAAAAATTGATGTAATGCTTCAATCAGCATCAATGATCAAATAAGATTAATTTGCTTCATAAAACTTGTTTAGGCTCAGGGTTCTGATGTTAACAAAAATGCTTCCTGTAAAACAAGCTTGTTACCGAGAAAAATGAATGAAGAGCAGAATTAAAATAATTTTAGAAACTGAAACTGTGAATGTCATTGTGACTCAGATCTGTAGTGTCAAACTGTTTACTGAAGCTTTTAGGACAATCACCATCATTTTTATTCTGTATTTGTACAATGTCTAAAGCAACAGGACTCTTTCTGCCCCTGAGACTCTTATAATTGCAATTTTTCTCCATTACTGAAAAAAAAAAGATATGAAAGAAGAAAAGAAAGAAAATGCCAGTCTTCTTTCAATGTTTGTAAAATACATGGCAGAGATTAGGAAGAGTTTCAAAACCTTTGTTTTTATCTTCAGGTATGGAAATACTCTTAATTTGTGTTAATTCCATTCATGCAAGGAATACCTATATATGTAAAGTGCCTAAGAAAAATTATGTGGCTTTGTTACAGAAGAGCATATTCAACAAAATAAATACTTTAATTTTCTGCACCACTTCCTTAAGGTTGGAAAAATTGCTGTAATATAAGCTGCACCTTCACTGTGATGTGACTGTTACTATAGAAAGCAGTATTAACCTGAAGAACTTGATGACTGACTTCTGAAGAGTCTAGTGACAATTTAAATAAGGTTTTTATCTCTCCTTGACTGTGAAGGACTGCACTGTTTAAAATTCCACAGGAAAGCAATATACAAACTAAATTGGTCTCAATTCTTTGAGACATTGTTCCTCATTTAGTGAAACTGAATGAAAGCAAAAAATTTCTTTTTCAGTTTAAGATTTGGCAAAGCTTTTGCATTGGATGAAGCTACTAATGTGGGCTTATATTTATTGGAAATACTAATACACACAATAAAGAAAAATTAATAATTTGTTACTGTTTCCTGTGTGTTTTCTTTGTGCTTGTTAAAGGTGTTGCATTTTCAAGTACTGCCATATATAATCAACAGAAAATTCTTCTTAAACAAGGTAATATTCTATATGAAAACTCAGGATAACCTACCTTGTTTTGAATGGATATTTGAAATCAGAATCTGTTAAAGTCCCTTGAGCCAAATTTACTTTGCAACAAGTGGGCATAACTGCCTCCATATCAGTGCTGTTGACCTTGGTGTCTAAGCCTAGCAGGAAAAAGACTTAAGAAGAGAAATTCCAGTGAATGACAGAGAGGTAATATTGCAACACAGAAGGATTTTCCTCATATATACACCTGCAGTTGTTTTCTCCTCTAATGCCTGAAATTTCCAATTTACACATTTTTGAGCTGTGCTTTATTGATGTATCTGGAGCCTGTTACCCCCAGGTATGCTACTGTGCCCCTGAGTACAAGCTCTGCCAAGCTGATGCTGGTCTGTGTAGGACCAGGTCTGTGTCTCAGCATTAAGTAAAGCAACTTGGAAGTTGCTTTAACTTCCACGAGGAGTATAGCAAAGATAAAACAAAGAACTCACACCCGTAGGCATTTTGTCTTGGATTATTTTGCAGCCTGATATAGTCTGTCAGCCCCACACAAGAATGTTGTTTTGGCAAGAGCACGAGAGCAGCTCTAACATGGTGTCAGAGCTGCCGAAGGGAGGAAGTGAGAGCTATCCTGAGACACAGTGCAAGGGCTGAGCCAAGAGGTAATGCTAAGAGCCCGAGGCTCATTAGCCAGGGCAGAGCTCTGAACCAAGCAATTATCACCATGTGACAAAAAAAAAAAAAAAAAAAAAAAAAAAANAAAAAAAAAAAAAAAAAAAAAAAAAAAAAAAAAAAAAAAAAGCCTCTTTTTAACTTTTTTTTTTTTTGAGGGGGGGGTGGGAAACCCCGGGGGGGGGGGGGGGGGGGAACCCCCAGAATCTGAGAGTCTCATGCCACACACGCTCATCCTAGTATGCAGTGGTGTACCTCTGTGGCCAAAGACTGCAGGCCTAGTCATGAAGCTAAAATGACCCCTTGGTTGTGAAGAATCTTTCTTTTGCCATTCTTTAATATAATTTCTAGTTCAAATTGTGACTGAAATAAATGGCTTATATGAGAAAGAGTTTGCAGTTACTATATTATTAATGTGGTACTATGCAGACACTGAGAAATGAGAATAGATAATTTTTTTTTTTTTTTTTAAGCTACTTACATCCTACTGCACACAAACCAACCTAATTATCTACCAAGTCATTTTTAAAATGTTATTTAATTTTTAAGTTCTGGAGTTACTTTGGCAAAAAATCTTTCCTAGCTATACCTGGATACCCTTAATTGATTTTGGGTAGAGAAAGAAAGTATTTGAATATGAGACAATCTAATTCAGACAAAAATCAGTTCTATTTTTATCATGTTATTCTTCAGGCTGAATAGCAATTTAGAGTCTACGAAAGATTTTCCTACATTTACTTAGAGAAAATGTTATCAATTTGCATTAAAATTAAATATTGTGTCTTTAATTTTGTTAAACTTTTGAAAAGTTCAAAGTGGAATTAGGGTTAAAAGAATGATGCTGAAAGATGCTGAGATTACCTGTAGTTTCCATCAAGACTCAAGTCTGGCAGTAAAAATTTTGTTAATTTTTGGTTGCATTTTCCTAGACTCATATTTTACCACTGCATGGGGACTGCTTTAATACCTCAGGCAAAGAACATAGAACAGTATTTTCAAATGTTAAAATTTAAATAGAAGAACAAGAACAATTGTGAGAAGTGTACAATCCATCAAACTGTCTTCACAATTAGTAGAGATAAAACACTACTCAATCAAACTGCAGTGTCTTTTACTAAAGTCAAAGCATTTTGGAAATGTCTGCTATATTGGTGAGCAAACGGATTCCCTTTCTAATGGCCAAATACTACTTTTCATACTCATGTTCAGTGCAACCTACAGCCATATTAGCTGCCCTACTAACAGGGTAGGTAATAAACCAGTGCTAAAAGAAATTATTAAAACTAAAAATATTGAGGATTATTAGCTCAATTTTAGTTTGTGCTAGAGCAGCTTTACAAAACCCCACAAAAATACTGGCGTATTATTCTTGTCAGTGTTGGAGCTATTCTCAAAATGAAGAAGTGTATCATACATTTTCACCATGTTCTCTTCTTTGTAAAGACTTTGAAGGGAAGCATGTCTCAAGTGTGTGCCTACCTGTGATCCCACGGTACCGATTCCATTGACGTGACATGCACAGTATTTTGCACTCTAACACTGCCTCCAACTGCTCAAGGCAGAAAAAACAATTATGCAAATTTCCTGCAGTGCAAAAAGTAACATGGTTTCCAGAGGCAGTGAAAAAAAGCCCTGGAGACACATCTATATAAGTTTCAAAACAGTGTCTTGTTAGTTTTCAGTATTCTTTTCCAGTTTGGTTTGACAGTAGGGTAAATTATTAGGAAATTATTTGACCTCTTCAGGTGTCTGTGTTAGTTATGCAAAATATGCTCATCAAAAATGTAGGTTGAATGAGAACTACTTCAAGGACAGGGAAAAAAAAAATAGCATTATAATTTATGTGTTGTAGCTGAGCACCGGAATATGCCTTTGGAAATGGTGGGGTTTAGCAAAATGCTTGATTAGAGCCTTTAATATAATTTAAAAAGCAACATTTGAAACGATGAAAATTCTGCTCACTGTGAAAGAGAGGAAATGTTTATGATAATAACACTTTAAACTGATGTAAAATCCTCTGATCCATTACATATTACAACAGATACCAACAAAAGACACGGTCTACACTGTATTTTATATTTGCAAACTAATGACATGAAAGTGCTAAGATCTGAATTATTTCTATAATACCACTTAGCTGACTAGGGACTATTCATGGAATTGTAAGAGCAAATCATATCAAACCAATCTAATTTCCTTCCACAACGTGGTTACAAGGCTTGTAGGTGGGAGAGAAGCAGTAGATGATGTGTGTCTTAAAGCTTTCGGCAAATCTCACATGATATAAAGAACAGAATGGGTTTTCATGAACTTTTACTGAGTGAGGGTAAACTGGATGGAAAACCAAAACCATCACCAGAACAATGATCAGTGCCAAACAATAGGACAAGAGGCAGTGGGTAGCAACTGATGCACAGGAAGTTCCACCTGAATAGGAGGAAGAACAGTGCAGGTGACCGAGCACTGGAACAGATTGCCAAGAGAGGCTGTGGAGTCTCCCTCACTGGAAATATTTAGGAACCATCTGGATGCAATCCTGTGCTCTAGGATGACCCTGCTTGAGCAGGGAGACTGGACCAGATGATCCACAGTGGGGGCCTTCCAACTTGACTAATTCTGTGATTCCGTGCTTTAGTGTTATAAAAAAACCCCACCAACCCAACCAACCAAGAAAACCAAATCCAAATAAGCAAAAAAACCACCAAACAGGTGGCATCTGTCTCGGCCACAGGTCTCTTTGTTCTTTTACTTAATGATGTAAAGGAGGAAATGGGATATATTTATTGTATTGGTAGAGGACACAAACCAAGACCAAGCTCTTGCCCAACCATTTTGCAGGCCAAGATGAGAATTCACAAGGCACCGACGAGCCGAAGGAGCACTGCAGAGAGCGCCAGGGGACAATTACAGCACTACGAGGAATGAGCCCGAGGCAGTTTGCAACGCGTGCGGTGACCCGGTGGTGATCCCTTACAGACAGCGGCGGGGATCTGCTTTCCGTGCTGCTGCTGCTGCCTGCTGCCACCGCTCGGCGCGCTCGGTGGGAGGGTGCAGGTCCCTTCCCGCAGCTCCGGAGCAGCGGCACCTCTCGGCACCACACCCTCGGCTCCGGAAAACACCGCGCTGCTCCCAGGCCGGCCGCGCCGACCCAGCGGCAGTNCCGCCGGGGCTGGGCTGGGCTGGGCTGTGCCTGTGCTTGCGGGGGCGGCAGGCGGGACGGTCTGTCCCTGCGCGGGTGCCCCGAGGGGCTCTGTCCCGCGGCAGCCCGTTCAGCAGTATCGTTCCTGCGGGAGGGGATGCGGTCGCTGCAGGCGTTGGCGCTGGGGTAGCGCCGGGCTGGGAGATGAAGATGGATGGGCTCTGCCCTCTTTTTACCCGGACCCGCGTGGCTGGAAGCAGCGCGCGGCGGTCAGCGCCCGTGGCCGTACAACTGTGCCAGCCGGGAGCAGGTGGGAGCTGCCTGCGGGGGATGCTCGGCTCGGTTCGGCTCGGCTGCTCCTCCGTCCAGCCGCGGGGGCCCCGCGTGTGGCTCCTCTGCCGCACCCGCACGTGTGCGGTGCCTGTGGCACGGCTCAGGGCAGCGACAGCCCTCCGACAGCCGTCTGTCCGCAGCGCCTGCCCTCAGAACCTCGGGTTCCTGCCCCTTCGCTGTTGCTGTGGTTGCTCTGCCTGAAACAACTGTACTGAAAAGACCAAGTCTAGCCTGTTTCTTAAAGATTCCGACTTTTAAAGCAGTGTTTTGGTTTATTTCAACACAATTTTTTCCTTTTTTTTTCTTTTAACTGTTAAGATCAATCATATTCAAGTGTTTGTCAAAAGAGCTTGTGACTGGCATTATTTTTAAGTAGGCCCAGTCCCTGCCTACCTGTGAAGCAGACTCCCTTTGGGAGAGCCCCTGTGCAGAATGTCTTTTTAGACAAGTAGAGGAAATTTCTCAGTGTGCAGGTAGGTTCCTTCTTGTCAGCTCTTTCTGTGAAAGCTGCAGGTTGATGCACATGCACTGACTTGCCTTTTGGTTTTGTTAGTCCTCAAGCTCTGGGGATGAGGCACTGAGGGACAAACGTGCTCGGATCCTGTCACGAGGGCTGCCAAAGCAGAAGCCCATAGAAGGAGTTAAGCAGGTGGTGGTTGTGGCTTCTGGCAAAGGGGGAGTTGGAAAATCAACAACAGCAGGTAAGGTTTCTTTTTAAAAAAAAAATAATTTTCTTTGCACATTTTCTAGTACTTTGTACGGAATATTTAGGTGCTCGTGTCACCTTGTAATTGGGTTCCGTAATACTGCCCTTCATCTCTGTCAAGTCCCATTGCAGCCATTGAGAATCTTACTTGGGTACAGAAGTCATGACTCTAACTTAGGTGTGAATTGAGCAGACGGCTTTGAAAGAATATCTTTGTAACAGTGCAGTGCTGTCCTGAGACATCAGGATATCTTAAGAAATTATCTAGGCTTGAGGTCAAGGGGATCATATGCTAGTGCAGTGACATTGTTCCTTATTCCCTGGCCACTTAGGTGTGCCCATACGGTGCCTTTCTGTGCTATGTCAGCATAGCTGTGTGCTCTGTAGAGGATACTGATTTTTTGAAAGTTACAAGAATAGGACTCTGTTCAATTTTCTCAACTACTTGCATAGGTGTTTCGTAAACAAAAAGTGAAACTATTTATAAACCACACAAATTGATCAGAGCCTTGAGAAGCACTTTGAACTCTTTTCTCAAATTCACCGTTAGGTTTTGAATTAATTTTTCTCTAACTGTGCCATTCCTAGGTGGTAGAATGGGATAGTACATGGATTACCAGTACTGCGGAAATTTACTTGAACTTAAACAGGTGACAGAATGGAAACATATTTGTCGTGCCAACAAATGTGATGGCCTTCTTACAGTGTTAGTGGAAGAGGAAAGAGTGACTGGTGTCATCAGCCAGGACTTCTGCAAAGCATTTGGCACTGTCCTGCATGACATCCTTGTCTCTGAACTGAAGACACAGGGAGTTGATGGATGGACCACTTGGTGGATTAGGAATTGGCTGGATGCCTGTTAGAGCAGGTCCAAGTACCACAAAGATGATCAGAGGCTGGAGCACCTCTCCTGTGAAGACAGGCTGAGAGAGCTGGGGCTGTTTACCCTGGAGAAGAGAAGGCTTCAGGGAGACTCTTAGAGCACCTTCTAGGACTTAAAGGTGACTTACAAAAAGGAAGGAGTGTGGCTTTTTATGTGGGCAGATAGGGCAAGGGTGAATAGTTCTAAACTAGAAGTGGAGATTTGTGGATTAGATACTAGGAAGAAATTCTGTACTGTGAGGGTGGTGCTGGAGCAGGTTGCTCATACAAGGGGTGGCTGTTCCATCCCTGGAAGTGTTCAAGGCCAGGTTGGATGTGGTTTGTGCACAACCTTGTCTAGTGGAAGGTGTCCCTGTCCACGGCAGGGGTTTGGAGCTGGGTGATCCTTTGGGTCCCTTCCAACCCAAACCATTCTATGATTCTATGACACTGTAAGTAAACTTCTTTGAAAAGGTCTCTGTGAAGTGTTAGAAATTTGTTTAAAGATCTCTTCCTCAGTGTCTAAACTGGAGAAGAGTTGAAGGATGTTTATCCTTTAGCTGAAGAATGTCTGCTGTTCATCTCCATGTGCTGTGAATAACATTCTAAAAGTATCATTTTGTGGTTTGTATTTCAGCTATGCTCGAAATCGACTGATTGTCTAATAATTTCTAGAACAGACTAATGTGGTATCTGTATTAAAGGAACCGTACTTAAGTGGAAAAAATATTCATTTTTTTAATCTGCCATCTGTTGTATACATAGGATATACATACCTGTACAGAGACATTCAAAACAGTTAAAACTTGCATTTTTTAACCATCAAAAGATGTATGATTATAATACATAGACTGGTTGTTGCAGGTTACTAAAAATACCAAATGTTCATCAATCAACAGTTTACAAAATAAACGTAATTTGAAAAGCAAATTCAGATTATTCTCCTCATGTCTGCAGACAAATATCTGAATTTAAGCTCTTGTAACTGGCATCTGTCTGCAATTTCTACATGAAATATAACACATGTATAAATAATATTTAGAGCTGTGAGTTCATTCCTATGCATTTAAAAATAAAAAATCAGGGTTCAACAAGCATTAAATAAGATATTGGTAATGTAAATGAACCATTTAAATGTATCTATATTGGACAGCCTTTTAAAATGAATATTTTAATTCATAATATTGAGAAGGAAATCTATATTCTTGTTTATTATAATGAGCATAAATTTCATGGTCCAGATGAACAATTGAATTTCAGATAACTTGTATTAACAAAAGTATTGCATGGCTTCATTACTGAATTATGTACTTCAAATTATTTTCTTCTTACTTGAAGTTTGTGGGTACATGTTTGGTGACATTTCTGATGATGTGTTTTGAGAGCAGGAATTGAAGAAGGCCTGTCGGCTTTTTTTTTTTTTTTTTTCAGTATAGGTGTGTTAAAATTTCTCTGGATCTCCATTTCAGGAAAAGAGCTTCTGCATTCTGGTCAAGTTTGTCATGGTCTTTCCTTAACCTGTTGAATAACTCATTCTGTTTATTGCATGTGGCTTTCATGTTGTATTCACTGTTGTTTCCAGTGTTTTTTGGTCATCTGAAATCAATGTAGTTAGTGATTAGAAGAAGCTATGTTACAGGAAAAATTTTTTTCAATTCATGTTTAAATACTTGGATAGTTTTTTGTTATTGTTTCTATTTGTCTAATATGTTGGTTTGTTTGTTTGCCATGTTTTCTGTCACTGTCCTGTCAAGTTTCTGTGTTTTCACAGCATTCTTCTATATTTGCCCCATCTCTCCAAAGTTTGGTTTGTTTGTTTATTTCTTTTTTTTTTTTTTTAAATTCTTGCTTATCTGTTCCCCTTTTGCACTACCCTAAAGATGAGAGTACTGAAGAAAATTGATCCTGGTGTGAAAAGTGAAAGTGTGGTCTTGAAAGAGTGGAGATTTCCAATTTATTGAAAGTCTTACTGTTTTCAGCTGTGTAAGTGGAGTAAAATTAAAGGCTGGTGGTTTTGTTCATATTTTGCTAATCATGATGTTTGGGGAAAATACAGCAACTGACTACATGGACCTTCAGACATTTTTAGCAAAGGCTAAGAGGCTGAGATTTTTCATTATTGTTCAGGGAAGCTGGTACATTTGACCACGTGGTGACTATATCTCAGTCATATTAACTTCATTTAACTTTTTTCCCTCTTGCATACTTTTATTCTGCATGTTGGATCTACTATTATTGAAATGTTTTTGATTTTGGGCCTTCTCTATATGTTAAAATATTCTTGTAAACTCTGTTTCTAAATGCCACTTACATTGCAATACAGGTATTGAAAGTTACCTTCCAAAGTTCCTCTGAATTATCTATAGGTATTTCATTGGTGATGTATATTAATCATGTCAGATACAGACACATTCAGCTGGCTCTGTACTTGTCTGATTTTGGACCAAGAAGTTTTATTTGTATTGTTAGCTCAGTGTTCTGAGAGTTCAAATGTGTTATTCCTAGCGCCAGTTTGGATTTGGAAGTTAGAAAGTTGGAAGTGACAAACTAATAAACCCTCCCAGACTTGTACTGATTTCGAGAGGACTGGAGGCACAGAATCACAGAATAAGCTGATTTGGAAGGGACCCACAAGGATTATCAAGTCCAACTCCTGGCCCTGCATGGGACATCCCCAGGAGTCACACCCTGTGCCTGAGAGCAGTGTCCAAACACTTCTTGAGCTCTGTCCGGCTGGTGCTGTGCCCACTGCCCTGGGGAGCCTCTTCCAGTGCCCAACCACCTCTTGAGTGAACAACCTTTTCCTAATATCCAACCAAAGTCTCTCCTGACTTGGCTTCATGCCACTGAAGCTGTGTCAGGGAAGGTTTAGTTTAGGTGAGACTAACTAGAAGTTCAGGTTGGATTAGACAAACTCCGATCTCCCTGGGCATCTTTCCTTATGCTGGTTGGCAGGTGTAGAGACTTTAGTGACTTTCCTTGGAGCCTGCTGTGAAACTGTATGGAATTTTTGGCATGTATTGCCTTGATGTCCTGCACTTCTGGTTATGGGAATGTAGTTAGGGCCAGTACGAATGTTCAGAGTGTGGTTAGGTCCTATTCTGCATGTTTATGCCCTCTTGGAATTGACAGTAATACAAAAACAAGGTAATGCAAGATTCAGCTGGGATTCAAATTGAAGTGTCCAGCTGGATAACCGGCTGAAAACCTTAGGTTTACATGCTGTGTTGTTCCCACTGTCTCCTTTCTTTCGCTTCAGTAGTCAATTATCCCTTCCTGTAGAAGCATTGTGGATCATACTTTAATTTTCACACATGAAAGCTGTTTAAGAAGAAGATAGATTTGTAAAGTGATTTTGAGAGTCTTTGTCTCCCTTGTTCAGACCTGAGTTGATTTTGTTTTCTTTTTTGTTTGTAATTGGTCTGCTTGTTGTTTTTCTCCATATCTCTTATTTGTAGATTGGTCTCCAGGTTTCAGAGGATGAATTTTCCTCTGATTGATTGGGGGAACAGTTAATTGAGCATCTGTTTAAATAAAAAATTGAAGGATAAAATCTATGTTCTTTGTTAGCTTAGGAGGAAAGAGGCTGTATGCCTCTCTGAGACAGCTGTACAGTTGTCCTTGCTAAATCTGTTGTTTTGTTTGAAGGAATTTAGCAGCAACATGTAAAGGAAATAAAAGATGTTACCCAAGAAAAGGTTGTGTGTGTTGGATTTTTTCCTGTGTTTCTTTTTTTTTCTTAAACGTGTAACTTCTTGGATTACAAAAATTACTGTTTGTTTATACTGAAGTTTCTAGGAGGTCTCCCAACATAATTGAAGCTGGTGAGCCATAAAGATACATTATAGCACATGCTATTTGTTTATGAGTGTTACATATTGATGGAAATGTAAAAGCTTTAAACAAATGGTCTTTTTAGTTGCTTTGTCTCTTTTTGTCTGTTTTTTTTAGTTGCAGATGCTTTCAGGTAGATTTGACTTTGTTTTCTGACATAAAAATCAAGTGAAAAGCATTCAATGCACCTTCTTCCAGAAAACACCTCTGTTCAATATGTCACAAGAAATCAAAAAAAGGCATACGATCATCTGTTTGGTCACTTGTTTTAATAGTTTATGTCAATACTTAACTAATTTCTAGTTTTAGGAAGGTTCACTAGAGAGTGTGGTGAAGTTTACTGATGGTAGGTTTAGTTTTATAGGGTGGTATCCACTTTCAAAAGTGGGTACTTTCAAAAGTTTTTCTTAATGTTATTCCTTGGCAAAATAATGAGACTGTATTTTTATTTTGCAGTGTTCTCTAGAAACTGAGAGTCTACAAGTGTTTGAAGATTAGCTTGAGCTTGTTTGCTGGTTAGGAAACGTGGACTGAAGTGTGGGTGCTGCTGCCACTTAGCTGCAAATGTAGACATGAAAGAAGCTGAGAACTGAGATGATGATGCAGTTATTTAATAAGTGTGATGTATTTATATTTTCTCTTGTTAGCAATGATAGCATTCTCAATATGTAAGAATTGATTTTTCCTGCACTTAATATTTTTGTTTTTCCTCTTCTTCTTTCTTGCAGTAAATATAGCCCTCGCCCTAGCAGCAAATGATTCGGTAGGTGAATATTTAATTATCAGCCTTAATGTGAAATGTGTGTCATAAATAAAATGGTTACTGCTGAGGGCAGTCACATGCATTTAATGTATTTAATTTTTTTTACTTAGTTAATTTTTAATTTGTTTTTAATGGGCTTTTGTGTTTCTGTCAGTTGGTTTATATTTTATTGGTACCATGAATATTTAGTAGATCTCGTGCTGCTTCTGGGTTTGGCTCTGTCCTTTCCCTGGTGCGTCACTGAGTTGAACTGCAATTCTGCTGGTATGCTTACGTCATAGAGGTTGCTTCTGCAGGTTGGAGACTCTTAATAAATAACTAAATTCTATCACTTGAGAACACTGACTTGAAAAAAACAGGAGTTAGTGCTGAATAGTTCCAAAACATTTTTTTATAGCTCCACAGATTTACTGTTTCTGGAGAAATTATGTGCAAAAATACTTCATAAACAGCTAAGAAAAATCCCCCAAAACTATGTATTATTCCTAAAGCTTGGAAATACAATTTTTTGGGTGATTTCCTAGCTTGGTATTACTCAAACTGTTACCTGGACTAGAAATAGATGGTAGGAACCATTCAAGAGTAAAAACCACAGGTGTTTGCTATGTCCACCTGCTGCTGTAGACTGGGAGTAGTTCCATTGTGCACCTTTATTGCCACAAAAGTAAACTCAGGAGCAAGCCTCCTTTGCAGCAGGAGGGTGTATAATGCAGGCTTTGTACTCTTAAAACATTAAATACAAAGTATCCTTGAGTACTTTAATCAGGCAAATGTAGAATCTTCTTCTTGTTGTAAAAACAAGTAAAACACAATAGGTAGAAGGAGTGAGGACTGCATGCAATCTCCGAGCTTCCTGTAGGAATTTTGTAAAAGATTTAAAACAATTTTCCATATACTCAGTCACACTTAATAAGAAGAGTGTTTAAAGCTGTTCTATGAAATATGTACTGTTAGTGATGGCATCTGATCTTGTTATTTCACAGTTTTTAATTCTGTGTTTCAAATAGGCTGTTGGAATAATTGGATCTCAGAGAAGAATCTGTCATTTTGAGAAGCAAAACTGCTTGAATGGTTCCTTCTAATTAACTTTAAAACATGGCATTTGCTCTAATACTTTTGCAAAACAAATATCAGTCTGCAATGTGTTCTGTGTTGTGGGATGGTCATTGAGTAGCTCCATGGAAACCATGTCAACTAATTGCACATAACTTTCTGTACCAGCTTATGTGTTTTTAAGATGGTGTCTGATACTTCTCAAGCATGAAGTTATAAAATATATTTAGATAAAGCATCTCTTAGTAATTCTGACATACACAAGGTTTGAGATTATGCCCTTTGTTAGGAATTTTGATGTTACTCTTATGTGATGGTGTGTGAAGTTGGAGGCCAACATCTGGTGGATGTTAATCAATGAAGAGCAGCTGAAACTGATGAAATATCTGTGAATTGTGTGAACTTGTCCTCACAAGTTAGCAAGCTGTTACCATGGTGAAATCATGCATTGATGTGGTTACAAGTTAGAAAGCATGAAATTAAGGTGTATTAAGTAAACAACTCTCTTCTTTTTTTAATGCATTAATACATTTTTCTTTTGTGGTTTATTTTCCTTAAGATAATGATGGCATGCATCATGTTTATATTTAACCTTTGGGCTTGAAGTTGCTGGTTTCTTCATTTGTGTGCTCACATTGATTTCAGCTCACTAATTTTTTGAGTCAGGGTTTTGAAATGAGAATCTCTGTGACCTTATTCCAGGCAGGGATTGTCCAGTGCTCTAAATTCTTGAGATCATTGCAATGTTCAGTTTTGTAATGGTGAATGAAGTAAATAAGGAGGTTGTTTTTCAGAGTCCTGCTGTATTTTATAGTCAATTTCTTTGTCCTCAGGGATGCAGCAATGGGTGCCTTTTTTTTTACATTTAGTAACTACAGATTGTGCCTCACTTTGCCATGGTTTTTTCCCCTTCATTGCTCTTGTAAATTCATCTCTTTCAGAGGAAGCAGTAATGATTGTTAGTAGACCAGAGCTTCAGGAGGCCCTTGCAACTTCACTTACTGTCCTTAAGTCTATTATAAATGAAATACAGATTAATAGAAACTGATCTTGAACCTGATGAACTGCTTAAAGAAGGAAAGAAAGGACTTGTGGAGGAAAATAGGTCACCATGACTATGAAGATCTGTCCTTTCTTCATTACTCTATATTATGGGTTCTGTGCTTGTAATTCAAGTCTTCTTTTTCTAAGATAAAACAAGTTGCAGACTATTGACAACAACTGTCTTCTGGTGAGTGAGATCTGTGAAAGATGCTCTTCTCTCAGAGAAGATTGGATTAGAGTAGATTCTTGCTGCTTTCAGTAACAGCTGTGATATCTCATTGGTGTTTGGTGTATCATAAATTAGAAGATTAACAAAGCATAAAGAATTTTTTGTCCTCTTGATAAAAGAAAACATCCTTTTATCTTTTAAAAATCTACTTTCTCTAGTTAAAAAACAAAAGAGAACCCCTGCTGTTTCTACTGATACAAATTTTTTTTCCCTTTTTTTTATAATGTGGAAGCTTTTTCAGTTATCACAGTGATGGCCTGAAATACTAAGGCATTGACAGAGCCTTGGACATTGTCATGGTCTCACAGTGTTGTTGGCAGAGCTGGGATTAGAATTTGGGAGTTCAAAGTCTTGCATGCTGGTGCTCAGTCAGATTGGCATATTTTTACCTCATGGTAACAGAGTAAATAATTCAAGACAGGATTTCATTTAGATGCTTGGATACCATGTCCAAGACAGAGTACATTATTTTGGGAGTTTTTTTTTTTCTTGTTTGGTTTTGTTTTTTTGATTCAGAGCCAGGGAAAACAAGCAGGGCAGCCTCTTATCCCTTCCTAGATTATTAGTTTTTTTGGTACCCTGGGTTACCTGTTGTAGATGGATTAGTTAAGAAATATATAAGCTCTTGGGCTTGTACCAAGGCCTATAAATCTATACAGGGTTCTTTTTGTGTTAAGAAATAACTTAAAGTTTTACCCTTGTGTCCTATTGTTAATTGCTTGCTTAGTTTGACAGCTGATTCTTTTCATTCTTTTGATGTACCAGCAGTCAGTTATGCTCCCCTTGGAGCACTTGGGAAGAATTTTTGGGTTTTGTGTCAGGACGATTCATAATCAGACTAGAATGACTATTTATGAAAGCTGCCTGGCCAGAGACAATTTATTATAGTAGAAACAAGTTGAATTAATAGATGGCAGCAATAATAGGGTAGGGATTGCTTGTTTATGAACAGAGTATTTTAGTGAGCAAACACCAGCTGTGCATGACTAAGGATGGCACAAATCCAGTTGGGAGGCTGTATGCTTGTGCTGTCACTATGAGGCAAGCTCCCCAGTCAGATTTCCTTTGGCTCGCCTTTTCGTTCGGGAAGATTTACATTTTCACTATAGGACGAAATGGTTTTTGTGTTGTGAGGGACAGAGGAGCAAGAAGTAAAACCATATGGACCAAGTTAGCATGTAAGCATGAACAAGTGGCTTCAAGCTGCCTGCAGGAGCGGGGGCACGTGGTGAAAAGCAGCAGTTTCCAGTATTCTAGCCTATCCCTACGCCAGGGGGTTACTGGGTCACGGAGACCAGGGCCAACATGTGAAATGCACGAAGGGCGATTGTTACCCGGGGGAGCGGCCCCTGTGCTCCCCAGCAGAGCCCCGGTTGCTGCGCAGCGCGGCGATTGCGGTGGCCGGCAGGGGGCNCCTCATGCATTTGTAGTAACTTACAGCACAGTAATGATGCAGTTAGGAGCCAGGCCTTCGTGTGAACTGACTGCTGTGATAATAAAATTAATTTTTATTTCTTCAAACCGGGTGTTTAATCAAAACCCACGCATTTTGAAACTACTCAAAAGCCACCCAGCTTACTTTTTTTACATTCCAGCTTTTTTTTTTTTTTTTTTTTTAATTTTTTGTTTTTTATTTTTTTCATGTTTTACACAT